>QJNZ01000444.1:0-75715 GCA_004155055.1 Monosporascus sp. CRB-8-3
AGCTAAAAAGGTGGGTGCGCTGGACCCACTCAAGACGCGTTCGGGTAAGCGTTGCACGGGCCAACCAACCCTGTTGCATGCCAACGCACCGAATCCCAACAACTGTAGTATAAATCGTTTGTAGTTATTAGTAAATTTAAAAATATTAATATTTTAATAAGGTTAATATATGTTTTTTTAATCTTGAATTAGAGTAATTTTCTTAACTTTTATTTTAATATATTTTAAATACTTTATTTTCTAAGTATATAAAGTACTTTTCGTTATATTAATTAAAAAATTTATATTTTATAACACTTATTAGATTTTAAAAACGTATTTTATATGTTTATTTTTTATTTTTTAAGAAATAAAACTATTATTAAGGTAACGTATTATATTACCTTACGAGCTAAATTATATTACGAGCCGCTTTTTAGTACCTTGCGATAAAAAATTTAAATGAATTAACTATAACATATTTAAATAATATAAATTAAACGGATCTTTTTTCGTTAAACGTATTTACAGTTTCTTTATAAGTATGCGTATTATGTCCGGGCTTACCGTAAACGTTATATTTCCGTTTTTTGTTTTAACTTTTTTATGATGATTATTTTTAACCGTTATAGGCTGTATTTTTTTATTATTTCTTTTTTTTTTTCGGCGAGAAAAGCTTGTTCTTTTTATATAGTAAGTGTCCCTTTTTCTTAGAGACGTTTATTTTTAGTTTTTCGACGTTTGTTTAAGATATAATTCGTTTCGCGTAATTGGGTAATTTTTTTTCGAAAAAAAGTAACTTTATGTAAAAATAATAAATTACTTTTTGTGAAAAAATTTGCCGATTTAACGATTTTTGTTAACGAATTACCTTGATAATTTTTAATTCTTTTTTATAAATAACGTCCTTATTTTGTTATTTCCTTAATATTTTAAAAATTTTGCAAATAAAGAATAAATAAAACCGGAAAAGGCTAATAGAGAGACGATTAACGTAAATATAATTAAAAAGATTTCGAATTCGGAAAAAACGTAATTAAGATCGAATAAAATAAGGCCAGTTTTTATAAATCCGGATTTAATATTATCGGATATTATAAGAGCTTTAAATACGTCGTAAAAGCCGGTAAAGAAATTTTTTTAACGATATAAATATAATAACGTTATATTAAGTTTTCGATATATAACGAATAAATATATTTTAAAATAAAAAAATAAGATATGTTAAAAAGTTAAAATTTATGTAAAAAATACGCGGGTATGCAAAGTATAATAATATCGTAATTAACGTAATATTTTTCGAATTTTATCGAATAGTAATTTTCGTATATGTTTAAATATATTAATCGAAATATTAAATTTATTTTAAATTTAATTTATTTATTATTTAATTATTATTATTTAATACAATTTTTGAATCGGTTGTCAATAATAAATTATTACGGAATTAAAATTTTAAAAAAATTTTTCCGTTATAATAATCAATAACAGTATAATTTAATTTTGTGAATATATAATTTATATAATTATAATTTATTTTTTATTTTTTTCTTAAATTTATTTCAATTTTTTCTATTTTTCGGTATTGGTAATTATTACACCCGTTATTATAAAACGTTTTATTAAAAATTTAATTTCGTTAAAATTATAAATATCTTTTTTGTAATACCGTATTTTACGATAATAACCCGAATAAATTCGAATTTTTACAAAATATTTCTGGATTTTCGTATAATATCCGTTAATAATCGATATTCCAATTTAAACGTATTTTAAAAATCTTTTTACCGGTTAATAAATTTTAACACTTAATTAATTCCGATACGTATTATAACGCGTTAAGTTAATAATAAATTCGTTATATTTTTAATATATTAAAACCGGACAAAAAACGTTTACGTATTTAAATTAAAAATTCGTTCGGTATTAATTTTTTTTTTAATTAACGTTAATTTTCGCAAATTAAATAAAATATCGGCTTAGGTACGGCGACCGTAATATCGGGCTTGTAAAATAAATTTAAAGATTTTATAAAAAAAATATAGCTTTTTAAAATTAAATATCGGGCTTCGTTTTATAATTTAAATAACAAAGTTTATTTTAAATTTTTTTGTAAAACGTTTTATATTATTGATATTAAATAATTATTAATAAAAGTTAGATAATAAATATGTTAATAAAAGCGGTTCGTATAGTGGTTTAGCTCGTAAGGTAGTATAGTACGTTAATATATAATAAAAAAGTTATGATATTCTCGAAGTACGTAATTAACTATTTGTTAGAAGGTTATTAACGCGTTTATAAATTCGAAAAATTTAATTAAATATTTAAATAACTTGGCTTTTAATTTAAAAATTCTTTTTACTCTATTTCTTAATTTAATTCTAATTTAATTATATTCTTGTCTTAAGTTTAAAGCTATAAATTATTTAACGTTTCGTAATCGGTTTTTAATTTTTGTAATTAATAATAATAATATTTTATTTCTACTAATAATGTCGTTAAATTGTTAATAATCGATACTAAGTTATAATTTTCCGTTTTTTCTAAATACTTAAAATATCGGATAATTAATTAATATTTTAAAACGTCGTATATGTTATTTTTTCGTAATCTGCTTTTAAGTAGTCGCGAAAAATATATAACTTTGCTTTATTTAGATTATAAATAAAATAAAAAACGGTCGTTTTACCGGTTTGAAAAATTATTTTATAATCCTATTTACTTTATTCTAATAATTTAATTTCGAGTTTTTTTTTAAAAAAGGTTTTCGTATTTATAATATTATAATAATATCTTAGCTATTTATTTTAACGGCTTTTCGAGTTATATTTATAAGTCATCGTTTATCTATTAAAATTATACTTTAAAGTGTACTATAACGCATTATAATCTTTTTATTATATTTTTTTATGTAATTAGATTTTTATCGTATCCTTATACATCTATTCGTCGTTCTTATTATTCGAATATTAAAATCTTAAATTTTTTTATTCTATTTCGTATTAAAAAATAAACGGAAATTTATTTAATTCATACTAGAATATCGAAAGTAATAATTTCTTTTTTAATAAAGGTTTAAAGGTAATTAATTTTGCGTTTAACTTATTCGTTATCCTAAGCGAATCTTTAACTTTTAACATTCTCGGTTTTATAAACATAACTTTTTTTATAACAGTTTTAACTAATTTATTCTTTTTAAGCCGATATAATTTATAGTTATTATTTCGCAGTTTCCTATTACGGCATACTAATTTCTTTTAATTCGTATTTATACTATAATAACGTTCCTACTTGTAACTTAGATTATTACATTTAAAACTCTTTTACAGTGCTATAATTTAATCTTTTTTTTCGGCTTTTTACGCCTTTTTTATAAATAACGTTACTTTTTTAAGATTTGTAAAGTTTTTATAATCCCGTTATATTCCGATCGTTTTATATTTAACGTCTTTTTAATTTCCTTTTATTTGCTTTATTTATTTTTGACCTTAGATAAATTTTAGTTATATTTTTTATTATATGTAAATTTAGTTCATAAGTTCTTTAACTTGGCTTACGAAAGTTTCGATAATCCTTTTATCTGGTAATATCAACTATAAATTTTTATTTTTCTTTATAATCTCTTAAATTTCTAATTCTATGCTATATTTCTTAATATAGTCTTTTTCTTTTAAGAAACCTTTCATAAATATCGTCTAAAACATTAATTCGTTAATAATTCGTTAATATAATTTTATAATACTATTATAAAAGAGTTTCTTTTTTATTTAATAATCATATTAATTCTTGTAATATTCAAAGTTTTCAGTTTAGAAACTCTTGCTATTTATTTAATTCCTAGCTATAATTATCCCGTTAATTTTATCCTACGTTATTATACTGTTAAAATAGTGATACTATTTTTTATTTTATAAATTACTGCCGTTTTAATAAATAAAATCATATGCTTATCGCTATAAGCGTATAATTCTTTAGCGATATATTCTTTATATTCTTCGTAGATGTAATATTAGTTATGTCGACAACTAATAGTATAAAGTTTTTTATATCGGTTAGCTTTTTTAAACTATAACGCTTTGTTTTACTTTTAGTATTATTAAGTCCATTTTTATATATCTTATATTACCTGTTATAATTACTAACAGTAACGTTTCCTTTCCTAGGATCGTGTTAAAGGTTCCGTAATATTACTAAATTTTTATTAACTTTTATATTTTTTTTTAGCCAGTCCGATATTTATATTATAGTAGTTTTCGGTTATTTATTTGTTTACGGTCGAATTATAATAATTACCTTTTTAATATCGTCTTTAATATTTCTCTGTTACTTTTTGAAAACTAGCTTTTATTTTTCCTATGAAGCCTTTTAGGTTTTTTATATTAAAAAGCTTTATATCTTATTTTTTTTATTGTTAAAATATTTAAATAAGGTCTGTCTTTATCGGTGGGCTATCTTAATTTCTATAAAACCTAGTTATGTTCTAAAAAAAAGTAAAAGGTACATTATATCCCTTCGTTCGGTTAGATTTTTTAAATTTAAACCGTGAAGTATATTAGCCTCTTTTTTTATAGTTTTTCAAATTATCGATTATTAATTTTTTTTTGCTTTCGTAATGTATTTATTCAAAGAAATTAACCGTTTAAACTTATTAATTTCGTTCTTAATGTTATCTTTTAACTCTTTATAAAATCTGTTAATTAAAATATTATTTTTATCGTTTATTTACGTAGCTTTAGTTACTAAGTTCCGAAATTTTACTGCATATTAAAACGTTAGTTTTTTTTTAACGTAACTGTAAAATTTACTATACGGCGGCACGTTCTTTATTCGAATTATCGAAATTAGTTTTTAGTTCTTTCTTAAAGTTAACGTAATTAAAAAGATTTTCTTAATACTTTTTTCCCTATTATTTTCTACGTTTTCTAGATAATTCTTTATAGTTAGTTCAAACTAGTTAAATACGTCTCCTGTCAAAAATGCCGCGGCGGCGAGGATTCGACTCTTAAGATCGTCAAAAGCTTAAAAACGAAAATAAATTCGTATTTACGTAAAAAAACTTTAAACGCTGCTTTTTTTAATAATACAGTTTTTGTTTTTAAACCTTAATTTTTAAGTTAATAAAAGTTGCTTTAATTTAATTCAAAAACCGTTAAACCTCGGTTTCTAGTTTTTTAAACCTATTTTAAAATTACTAAGTTTTAGGTTTTTCGGTATTACATATTATTTTAACAATTTAGATATTATTTAAAGTGTGATAATATTATTAAATAAAAGTTTATAACGTAAAATAATAAGGCTAACTAGTAAATTATTAAACTAAATCGTATAGTTGATATTAATAGTAGTAATATAAAAGTTTAAGTAATAAAAATAACTTGAATACGTTTAATAATATTAAATATGTTTTAAGTAACTAAGTTATATTATAAATTAATAATATTTAAATTATGAAAAAAACTAACGTATATATTTTTTTTAAATATTTTTACGGTTTAGTATTACTTAATTTAAAATTTATTAAATAATAGCAAGTGGTATTTAGCCGTAATTATTAATACTTATTTTAATTTCCGCTAAATATCTTAAATTACGTAATTCTGTTAAAGTTGTTTTATTATTTAGCCCGATAGTCTTTCGAGGTCGTTTTAATCGGATCGTAACATTTTATAAAAGCCGTTATTTATCTATAACGTATTAGATAAGCAAGCTGCGTGGATAAGCGAGTTGCGCGGTTTTTTTAATTTTCTTACCATTTAATTGTAATTATTTATTTTTTAATATTATTTTTATAAAGCGGTTTATAAATGAAACTAGAATAAATTTAGCTGTTTAGGTTAAAAAAAAGATTTTAAATTTTTTTATATAAAATTTGGTTTTATATATACAGTTGTACCTTTTATTTTAAGATTTCGATATAATGGTAAATTTGTCTGATTTGATACAGTATTTAATTTGCGAAAATTAATGCTAACCGAAAAGAAATCTATTATTGACTGAATTTTTAACCTAAATATACGAACGTTTTTTATCCGGTTTTAATATGTTAAAAATATGGTTAATTTATTATTAACTTAGTGCGTTACGGAACGTGCTAGAGTTAAATAGGCGTCGAACTTTGTTAGACGGTAACAAAAACTTTAAACGCGTTTAAATCGAAAAATTAATTAATAACGGGTATTATGTAAAAATCCAGAAATATTTCGTAAATGGTTCGAACTTATTCGGATTATTATTATAAAATATGGCATTACGGAAAAGGATATTTACAATTTCGATGAAACTGGATTTTTGATAAGGTTTTTTATAGTAACGGGTATAGTAATTACCTGTACCGAAAAACGTAACAGATTAAAATAAATTTAATAAAGGAATAAAAAATAAATTATAATTATCTAGATTATTAATTCTTAAAATTAAGTTATACCGCTATTTATTATTATAACAGGGAAAAATTATTTTAAATTTTAGTTCCGTAATAATTTATTACTAGTAACTGGTTAGGAAATTGTATTAAGTAATAATAATTACATAATAAACGAATTAGGTTTAAAATAGGTTTAATATTTCGATTAATATATCCGAATACGTACGAAAAAATCGAAACTTTTTTTTATTTTCGACGGTTACGAAAGTTATTATTTGATAAAATTCGAAAAATATTACGTTAATTACGATATTATTATATTGTATATATTTAGGTATTTGTTATATAAATTTTAACTTTTTAACGTATTTTGTTTTTTTCTTTTAAAACGTATTTATTCGTTATATATTGAGAGCTTAATATAACGTTACTATATTTATATTATTAAAAAAGATTTTCTTGCCGGTTTTTACGATACGTTTAAAGCTATTATAACGTTCGATAATATTAAATCCGGATTCGCCGTATCTGGTTTTGTTTTATTCTATTTTAATACCGTTTTTTCCGAGTTCGAAATTTTTCTAGTTGTATTTATGCCGACCGTTTCCTTATTAACCTCCGCCGGTTTTATTTTCTTGCCCGTAAAACCCTTTAGGAATATTAAAAAAGCTAAAAAATAAGGACGTTATTTGTAAAAAAAAAATTTAAAAATTATTAAGGTAATTTGTTAATAAAAATTATTGAATCGGTTAATTTTTTAATTAAAAATCACCTGGTATTTTAGTATAAAGTTATTTTCCTTAAATAAAAAACCGTTTAATTACGTGAAACTAATTATACTTCAAGTAAATATCGGAGGATTAAAAATAAACGTTTTTAAGAAAAAGAGATATTTATTATATAAAAAGGATAAGTTTTTTTAGCCGAAAAAAAAGGGGGTAGTGAAAAAATGCAGTTAATAGCGGTTAAAGGTAATTGTTATAAGAGGGTTAAAATAAAAAAACGGAAATATAACTTTTATGGCAAGTCCGGATATAATACGCGTATTTGTAAAGAAGTTATAAAAACGTTTAACGAAAAAGAATCCGATTAATTTAAATTAATACGATATATTATTATTAAGTTATTTAGATTAATTGTTACGAAGTGCCAAAAACCGTGTAGCTTACTTATTTACGCAGTTCGCTTATCTAATACGTTATATAAAAATAAAATATTAAAATAACGGAATTTAAAATATCTAATACGAAATAATTTATAAATACCGATTACGAAATTTAATTATTAGAAACAATATGCGAAAATCCGATAAAGTCGATAAATAATAATTTATATAATTCTATATATTTTAAAGCATTTAAAATATCTTTTAAAAAGATATATAATAACTATTTTTTATCACCTTTTTATTTTTCTTGTTATTTCTTTCTAAACGTATCCCTTTTTTATCCGACAATCGATTTTGCTATTTATTTAACTTATTACTTATTGCTAGTTATAAGTTAGCCGTAGCCTTTTTTATCTAATCTATGCTAATAAGAAATAGAATATAAATATAACTTTATTTACTTTTTATAAGGAAACAGAGAGATATGGCAGAACCTCGGCGACTAGTCGCCGACCTACATGTACACCTACAAAAATCCGTACTTAGATAATATATATAACTTAAATAAAAATTTAATAATATATTTACTTTTTAAAATAGTTTGCTATTATTTAGTTACTACTTTATTTCTATTAAAAATAACGTAATAACTAATAAAAACAAATTAACGCGTAACCGAACTTAGCTTATAATAACTAATTATATACAGAATAACGAAAAAAATTAAACCGTTAAAAAATCGGAGTACGTTCGGAGTATAATACATAATTATATACGAAAAACGATACCTGATAACATAAATACAGGAAATATATTTATTCGCAACCGGACGCTATGAGGTTAATATAAGTTAAAAATACCGTTAAATATTTAACTTATTTTTTATAACAAAATTTTATGTATTTATAAAAAAATCCGGCAAAAACGCGTTAAATTTAAAAAAAAACGGAAATTTTTCGCCGATTAAACAGAACGTAATTAATAAAAACGCAACTATTTAATCGAAATTATTACAAATTAATATTACCGATAAGATAAACGAAATTATTCGAAACTTTTGAAATATCCGGAATAAATATTTAACTAATAGTGTTCGATATAAAAACGAAAAAATTAAATGTACATTTATTAAAAAAATTATTATTATAAAAAAAACCTGGGCGACCCGATATAATATATATTTATTAAACAATAAGCAAAATAAAAAACTTTTTATAATCGGAATAACAAACGTATCGCGATAATATATAAAAAACCGCTAAAAGAATTTCGTGAAAGAATTTATAGTTTTTCGTAAAAAAAATTATTTTAACCTTAAATACGCAAATCGGATATTCCGTAACGTTTTTAAAAAATTTGAATAAGGCAACAAATCGCCCATAGACTTTTTTATAACTTAAAAAATTTACTTATTAAAAATCAAAGACGTCGGTATTAACTTAAAAAAGGAATATTTTAAATTAATATATTATTTTTATTACTACTTAGAGAAACTTTTAAAAATTAAAATATTTAATAAAAAGTTTCGTTTAAACGTCCGTTTAACGTTATAATAAAAGCCAATTATATATAAACGGCCTAACGTTAAAGCTAAATATTACGAATTAAAAACAAGAATAAACGGATATATTTAACTACGTTTTAAAGTAATAACTTAATAAAGAGAAAATATTTAAAAATATTTAGTTCGGGCAAAAAAAAGAGCAAAACTTTTTAAAAAGGACACCTATATTATTAAATAAACTCCGACTATAATAAATTTATTTAATTTAAGGAATTTTTTTTTTTTTAAAAGGGATTATAACCTGATTTATTAAAATTAAAAAAAAATATATATTAATTTTATTTTTAAAATCAAGCGTAAAAACGTAATGATAGAATGTTAAAAACTTACTACGGTATAAAACCTTATTATTTTTAATAATTCGAATAAATCGGAAAAAGTTCTACAGGAATAAAAACGTATATTTAATTTATTTCGGCCCAAAAATACCGGATAATTCGTATTAGATTATTATTCAAAAACCTAATTATTATTTTAAAAAAAAATAAACGTTTTATTAAAAAATATAAATTCCGTTCCGTCGCCGTCGATATACTAATGTTAATCGAGGTAAATAAAACTTTTAAAATCAAAACCGAAATAACTGATAAATAGTAAAATACCTAATAATTTCGTTAAATTTATTTTACGATTAAGCGTAAACGGTTAATACTTTGTTTATTCTTATTTTAATTAAAAATAAAAGAATTAAATATATTATTCAATATGGCAAAATACAAATAAATTTATAGAGTTTTAATGGAAATTAATAGCAAAAAAATCGTAAACCTAATTTTTACCGGCAAATCGGTTTATATCATTAATTTTATAAAATTTAGGAATAATTATAATATCTTTAAATTTAACGAAAAAAAACCTTGTAAAATAATAAAGTTATTTAAATATTTAAAAAAGTTTCGAAATATATAGTCCGAAAAAAAAATAAAAATATATTTTTATTTTTTAAAAATTAAATATATAATTAATTTCGTATTAAATAAATTACGGTTTATAAATTTATTTTATTTTATATCAACACTTTAACGGCAAAAGTTTAAGGAATATATTTATAAATATTTAAAAATAAAACAAATCCAAAAATCGAAATCAGAAATTATTAGTTTTATTATATTCGTATTTATAAAAAAAAACGTTTTCCAAACGAAATACGAGTAATTGGAATATATCGTAATATTTTTAAACTTATATATATATAAAGTTTTAACCGGTTTTATTAATTAGATTTATATTATTTATTTAAATAATCTTATAATTCTTGCGGATAATAAAAAAATATATGAAATATTTCAGCTTAATTTACGAAAAATTAAAAAAGTATTAATTATTCGTTAAATTATCGAAATATAAATTTTTTCGCCATAAAATTTATTATTAATATCGCATAAATATAAATAAATAACTGTTATATTACCGTAATTTAAAAATAGGAATTTTTTAAATCGATATACGATATTTAAGTATTTTTTAAAATTTATTACTTATTAATCGAAAATTATGATTTTTATTATTAACTTATTTAAAACAGAAATTTAAAAAAAATGGAATAATTTATTAAAGCAGATAAGGTATTTAAAAAATTAAAGATTATTTTCCGAAAGGTAATTATTTTCCGATATTAAGATTTTGCTAGGTTTATATCTGTAAAAATTAACGTATTTATCAAAGATATAACGTACTATATATATAAGCAAAAAATATATATAAACGAACCGCTTTTTAATACTCGGGAATAATAAATTTAAATAATTTAATAATAATATATCGTATTAATTCAAATTAATCGAATTTTTTTTAATTAAATGTATTTATAACCTTTTTATAAGTACGCGCATTATATTCGAGCTTGTCGCAAACGTTACATTTCCGTTTTTCCGTTTTAATTTTCTTACGATAACCCTTTTTAATTACTATTAGCCATATTTTTTTACTATTTTTTTTGGGCTAAAAAAGTCTGTTCTTTTTGTATAATAAATGTTCTTTTTTTAAAAAAAACGTTTATTTTTAATTTTATGACGTTTATTTAAAATCTGGTTCGTTCTGCATAATTAAGCGTTTTTTTCCCCGAAAAAAAACGGTTTTATATAATAATAATATATAACTTTTTATTACTCGTTACCGTGAAAACCATTAATAGTTGCCGTGTTCGAAAATACTGGGTAAAGTATCTATCGTATTAATTATTGGTGTAATTACTTTATGTCTTTAGCTCAGCCTGGATAATACGGCTTGAACCTAACGACCTTGCATAACTTTTTATTACAAAATTAACCGATTTAAATATACTTGTTATCGAGTTACCTTGATAATTTTTAATTTTCTTTTATAAATAACGTTTTTGTTTTATTGTTTTACGAATAGTTTTAAGGGTTTTCGTAGGCGGAGAAATAAAACCGGCGGAAATTAGCGGGAAAATAATTGGCGTAAATATAATTAGAAAATTTTCGAATTCGGAAAGGACGTTATTAAGATTAAATAAAATAAAGTTAATTTTCGCGAATTTAGATTTAATGTTATTAGACGTTATAATAGCTTGAAACGCGTTATAACAGCCGGCGAAAATCTTTTTTTTAATAATATAAATATAATAATATTATATTAAGATTTTGATATATTATAACTAAGCGTATTTTGAAATAAAAAAATAAAATATATTAAAAGGTTAAAACCGATACGAAAAATACGTAAATATATAAAGCGTAATAATATTATAATTAACGTAATATTTTTGGAATTTTATCGAATAATAACTTTGGTAACCGTCGAGGATAACAATATATTTCGAATTTTTCGTACGCGTTTAAGTATATTTATTAAAATATTAAATTTATTTTAAATTTAATTAATTTGTTATTTAGTTATTATTATTTAATATAATTTTTTAATTAGTTGCTAGTAATAAATTATCGTAATAGTAAAATTTAAAATAATTTCTTTTTATTATAATAATAAATAACGTCCCGGATAAGCTCACGGAATAGATAAGCTTACGGGATAGTTTTTGATATATTTTAATTACCCAACTTTAATTAATTATTTTTCAATATTAATAATATAGAACGGCTTATAAAAAAAACAAAAATAAATTTAGCCGTTCAGGTTAAAAAACGAAACCCGATACTTAATTATGCAACATTTAGTTTTATTTATAAAGTTACCCATTTTATTTTATACGTACGATATATTGGTAAATCCTTTAAAACCGATATTATTCTTAATTCGCGAAAATTAATACCGACCGAAAAATAATTAATTATTAATCGAATCCTTAACTTAGATACGCGAACGTTTTTTGTCCGGTATTAATATGTTAAAAATATAGCGAATTTGTTATTTACGCATTATATTACGGAATGCGTCGGGGTTAAATAAGTATTTAATTTTGTTAAACGGTAATAAAAATTCGAAATACGTTTAAATCGAAGGATAAATTATTAAAAAGTTTTATACGAAAATTTAGAGATATTTCGTAAATGGTTTAAGTTTATTCGGGTTATAATCGCAAAATACGGTATTATAAAGGAAAATATTTATAATTTTGACGAAATAAAATTTTTAATAAGGTTTTTTATAACAGCCGGTATAATTATTATTAATACTAAAAAACGTAAAAAACTTAAATAAGCTTAATAAAGAAATCGGGAATAATTTATAATAATATAAGCTGTTAACTTTTAAAGTTAGGCCTTATTTTTATTTATTATCTTTACCGGGAAAAATTATTTTTTTTTGCTGGTTCGCCGATAACCCATTTTTACCCGACTGGAGAATTGTTATAAGCGAAAACGGCTAGACAATAAATAAATTAAGTTTAAAATAAATTAAATATTTCGATAAATATATTTAAATACGTATTAAAAATTCGAAACGTTTTTTTATTTTTAACAGTTACGAAAGTTATTATTCGATCGAATTCGAAAATTACTATAAGGTTAACGATATTATTATATTTTATATACTTACTTATTTTTTTTATCGGGTTTAACTTTTCGACGTATTTTGTTTTTCCGTATTAAAACGCGTTTATTTGTTATATATTAAAAGTTTTATACGACGTTACGTTATTTATATTATTAAAAAAGATTTTATCGCCGGTTTTCGTAACGCGTTTAAAACTGCCATAACGACCGATAATATTAAATCCGGATTCGTAAAAGCTGGTTTCGTTTTATTCGATTTTAATAACGTTTTTTCCAAGTTCGAAATTTTTTTAATTATACTTACGCCAACCGTTTTCCCGTTAACCTTTACCGGTTTTATTCGTTCCCCGTTTACGAAAATCCTTAGGAATATTAAAAAAGTAACAAGATAAGGACGTTACTTACAAAGAAAAATTAGAAATCACCAGGGTAACTTATTAACAAAAATCGTTAAATCGGCGAGTTTTTTGATAAAAAATAACTTATTACTTTTATACGAAATTGCTTTTTTTCGAGAAAAAGTTACTTAATTACGTAAAACGAATTATATCTTAAATAAACGTTATAAAACTAAAAACGTACGTTTTTAAAAAAGAGGAATATTTACTGTAAAAAAGGCAAAGGTTTTTATAACTAAGAAAAAAGGTAATAATAAACAATTGCAATTAGGAAAGGTTAAAGGTAATTATCGCAAAAAAGTTTAAATAAAGAAACGGAAATGTAATATTTGCGGAAAGCCCGGATATAATGCACGTATTTGTAAAGAAGTTATAAAGACGTTTAACGATAAAAAATCCGATTAATTTAAATTGATTTAATGTGTTATAATTAATTAAATTAAATTTGTTATCGCGAAATGCTAAAAACCATCCCGTGAGCTTGTTTATCCCGTGAGCTTATCCGGCACGTTAGCTGTATAGTTTAATTTTAGGAATTTATAATTTAAATAATTATAATTCTTTTTTATTTTTTTATTACGTTTATTTAAACTTTTTTATATTTTTTAGCATTAGTAATTTTTATACCTATTATTATAAAACACCTTATTAAAAATGTTATTTCGTTAAACTTATAAATATCCTTTTTTATAATACCTTACTTTACGATTATAACGTGAATAAACTCGAATTATTTATAAAATTTCTTAATAATCGATTTTTCGATTTAAACGCGTTTAATGTTTTTTTTACCGTTTAATAAAGTTTAATATTTAGTTAATTCCGACGCGTTTCGTAACGTATTATATTAATAATATATTAGCTATCTTTTTAATATATTAAAACCGGATAGGAAACGTTCGCGTTTTTAAGTTAAGGATTTGGTCGATAATCGTTTTTTTTCGGTTGGCGTTAATTTCTGTAAAAAAAGGATAATATCGGTTCGGGCGTATTTATCGTTAACACGGTGTATTATAGTAAAATATGGAATTTTATAAGCCGAATTAAGTTTTTTATAGTTAATTTTCGGGTTTCGTTTTTTAACTTAAATAACTAGGTTTATTTTCGCTTTTTTTGTAAAACGTTTTATAACGTTAATATTAAGAAATGGACGATTAAAGATAAATAGTTGGAATGGCTAGAAAAATGTCTTGCTTATATATATCTTTCGCTTATATATGTGGTACGTTATTTTGGCATTTTATGATAATTTTATAAGCCGAATTAATATCCGGTTATTCTTTAATTATAAAAATTTTGTAATATTAAAACCAAATAAAAAATAAACTAATAAAAATTATTCGTTATTATAAAAAGCTTAAAATATTAATATTAATATTTAAAAAACGTAAAATCAAAATTTCTAATTTTAATTATTTATTAAACGTTACAAAAAATAATCGTTATATTAATACAGAATTTTTAAAGAAAGTTTATCTGATAAATATATCAATTATTTTAATTTAATTTTAAGATATAATACCGATTTAAAAAAAACCAACCCGACTAACGGGTTAAATTAACGGTTAAATTATATATTTAAATTAATTAATTATAATAACCTAATTTTTATATTAACGAAAAAACTTTATTTAATAAATTATTTAAGAAAATTAAATACTTTACGGTAACTTTATTTTGTATTATTAAAAAATACCGCCGGGCAAAATAATTTGTTAAAATTACGTAAAACGTTTTAACGGGTAAACTTTTTAATAAATATAAGGTTAAAAAGATTTCAGTAACCGAAATCCGTATTAAGGTAATATAAAATTTCCGTTATATAATTACAAATTATTTTTCGAAGGGTTGAAAAAAAGAAACCAAATACCGGTATTTTTTATATAAAATGCGTACGGTAAAAAAAAATTTAAGTTTAACGTAACAAGAAAATACTACTCGGATTTCGAAACGTTAAAGGAATTAAAAAATAAAGGCGTTAAAATTATTATATTAGAATAGTATGTTTTATATTTAATAATAAAAAAGTTAATTTTAAACAAAACGGTATTTGTTCTAAAAGTTTTGCAATAATTTTACGATAACATTTACGAATTATAAATTAAAGATTTAAATATTTAAGGATTTATAATGTTAACTTAAAAACCTCCTAAAATAAAAAGTAGTTATTATATAAATTTAAATAACGTGATATTTTATTAAGATAAATTTATTATTTTATTATAATACGTATTACGTTAATAATTAATTAATTAATATTATAACAATTTTCAAATAAGGTATATAAGAAATTAAACAATTATTAAATTAATTAACCTTAAATTTTACTGGAAAAATAGAGTAAATAATATCCGAAAATACGTTAACCGTTATTTTATATGTTAAAGTACGCGGAAGTTTAAATATAAATTTTAAAAAGCGTTATAATTAAGTTTTTTACCCGAACAACCGTTTTAAAAGTTAAATATAGATTTTATTATCGTGTTGTTTTTTAATTTAAAAAACAATAGGTATATATATAACGTTATTTTAGTAATTATTAACCAGTTTATGGAGTTAATTTTGTTTTTATTTACGGTTAAAATTTTAATAACCGTAAACTTAATTAATATTTTATGTAAGAAAATAAAATACCGTTTTAGTTTTTTATTAAAGATGGTTAATAATTGAAACAAATTATTTATTAATTAATTTAATGTAAATTTTATAAAGTAAAAAAAAACCGAACGTTAAATATTTACTACGTATTATTTTTAAATTAATAAGTAAATTAAAGGTATAAATTAAATATTAAAAAAATATTTCCGAAATCATTATAATAAAAATGAAGTAAATTAAATTCGATTATTATACGAAACAAAATTTATTTATAATAATTATCGGAACGAATTTACTAGGTATTTATTATTTAAAGTTTTTTACGGTTATTATTTACGTATAATAAAGTAAATATTAATAAGTTTCGATTTAAAGTATAAAAAGCATATAAACAGTTTAAATATATAACGTAAGTTTATTCATAAATATATAAATATTAGAAAAAGGATATAATAAGTTAAAAAAAAATATTATAATTAAAAACATTTACCGATGATTTTCGAAAAAAATTATTTATAAAATTATTTATAAAGATTTTTAAGTTTAAAGGAAATTTAAAATTAATACCGATATATATTTGAATACAAATGGTTAAACAAATAGGATTATAAATTTAAAAATTTTATTTATTTACGAAATATCAATAATTATACCATATATTTCAGGCATTTTTTTAAAAAAATCTTAATATAATCGGAAAACGGTTACCGATTATATGCTATTTTCCGATTTAAAAAACTAATAATAAAAATAAGTTATAAAAAATATTATCCGGTATAAGAACGATTATAACGAAAAGGAGTTTTTCGTTAAATAAAAAAATAACCCGTTAAATAGAGTATTTAAAAACCGAAAAATTATTTAAATATTTATATAAAATAAAATTAAATAAAGATAAGATATTAATAAGATATTACATATAGGCGTAAAATTAATTATAATTATTATTAACGTTAAAGTAAATTATAATATCGGAACCCGTTCGCCGATTAAATAATAATAATATTAAATATTTTTAATAAAAATTAAATTTATTATTTTAAATTAATATATTATAATTTAAGTTATAAATAAACGTTAAACGATTAATTAATATTTATTATTTTTCAATAATTAATAAATTTAGTTTAAGCCGGTAACGTTTATAAAATAATAGGCAAAAGTGTAAGTTTAGGCGAAGATGCAAGTAAAAGCAAAATTACGGGAAAGTTAAAAACCAAACGTATTAGCGAACCGTTATTAAAGGTTACTAAAAGCGAAAGGGGAAAAGAAGGATTAAATTAAGTTTTATAACGTTTACGGAAAGGAATAATATGTTATCGGCGACCTTTCGACGTTTTTTGTATATTACGATTAATAAAATTAACCGGAACCGTATTATTGTTATTAAGTATTTATTAAATTATTTTTACGTATTTTCGTGATTTTGGGGCAAGTTGGTTACGGCGGAATAAGGTAATTTAAATATCTTTTATACCGACGTTAAGCGGTTAGCGATAGGTATTTTTTTAAAAAACTTTAAAAGTACTATTAAAGGTAATGTAAATAATATTATTCCGTTCGTATAATGATAAGGCGGCGATTATTTGGTAATAAACGTTTTTAATATTTATAAACGTATTTTTATTTTCATTTTTTTAAGGAAAAAATACATTAATAATAATAATAAAAAGGGAGACGGTTAAAAAAAACTTAGTAATACAAAAATAATTTATTAATTTATATTTAAAACGAAGGAATACCAAATGGCGTATAAATTACGTTTTTGCGGTTATAATTATTACGTATTTAGTATTTTTAATTTTAAAAACCGTAAAAATTTTTTTGGTATAAGCTTTGCGAAAAATAAAATAAGCGTTTTTGAGAAATACGATACTGTAACCGAATTTTGACAAATCGTCGATTTCCGGCTTAAATATATTTATAAACTTTTGTTTTACTTACGCAGTTTTACGGTGGTAAAAAAGGATTAGTTAAGTAGTGTTACGGAAACCGGTTGGAATTTATTCGGCGGTTAATAAACGATTACCGGAAAATTAGGATAATATATATAAAAATACTTTTTTTTGTTTTGGACATAATACGCGTAATTTTCAGCGTTTGTTTCCGTAAGGTCGGCGACGTAAATTATGTTAAGGTTAAAATGAAAGAAGCCAATATAATGTTAGTAAAATTTGTTAAGCGTTACTAAATTATGTTTAACGTTAAAAGTATAGTTATTAAAGTTTAAGTTAAACATAAATTTATATTTATTAAAAAGGTTATTACGGGAAAATATACTTACGGCGAATAATTAGAGAAAAGTCAAAAAACGTTTAGAAAATAAAAATTAAAAATAAAAGTAAAAAAACTAATAATTCGGAAGAGGGATAATAAATAGGAATAGAAATTATAAAAAAAACGCGTATAAAAAGAAAAATAAAAAAGGAATTAATAATACGGGAATTATATGGCAATTTAATCGGAAAACGTTTAATAACCGGTTTTATTTATACGGCACCGGAATAACGAATCGTATAGGTTAATTTATTACGTTAAAAAAAATATTTTTATAACCGGAATTACGTTAATTTAAAATATTAGTTATATAATTATTAATAGCTGTTAAAGATTAATAGTTAAAGGGAGGGGGAATAATGTAAGGAAATAAAGAAATACGGTAAAACCTGAGCGATTAGTTGCCGATTTATATATATACTTATAAAAAACCGTATTTAGATAATATATATAACTTTGATAGAAATTTATTAATATATTTACTTTTTGGAATGGTTTGTTGCTGTTCGGTTATTATTTTATTCTTATAATTATACCTCTTACGCTTTTACTTTATATATTCGGCCTAATTACTTTAACAGTATATAATCTTTACGTAATCTTTTATATTATTATTTATTTTTAACGTTTTTGGGACTAACCGAGTTTAATAATAATAACTTTTTACTCCGGTTTGACTTATATCTCTACCGACAACTAATAGCTTTTAACTAGTAAATTACATAACTATATTTAATTACTATATATTTATAGAATACTTTCGTTTTGAGTTAAATATAACTGCTAATATATATAGAAGTAAATAAAGATTTACTTTAATTCGTAAAGTTATTCCGAAATAACTTTTAACATTTTTTTATAATAATCGGCAACTTTTATAATTTACGTATCGTATAACGATAAGGTATAAGATATATTTCTTAAATATTAACTTTAGAATTTATTTAATACCCTCGTTTCTTTATTTCCAACGTTAACTATTCTTTTATATTTCGGTAATCGAAAAAAAAGAATAACGTAATTTCGAATTAAACGAATCGAAGAAAAAAAATTTCCGTTTCGATCCTTAAAACGGAACTTTTTTCTTCCGATATAAAAAATACTTGATTACCTTTCGACGTATATATAAAAAAGCGGAGAGGATATTCGCCTAAAACGAAAAATGGTTTCGATTACGTACTTCGGATAATTCCTAGAAATGTTAAAAAAGCATTTCGATAAATACTACCGTTAATATTTAAAAATCGTTCGAAATAAGATAACCGTATTCGAATACCGAAATAACAGATAGAAATCGATAAAAGCGAGAAATATTAAAGATATATCCACCGCCGTTTTCGATAAAAGGTTTTTTTAAAAAACGTTAAGAACTTCCTTAATTTATAAGTTTACGTATAATATTCTAAACGTAATATTTTTTTATATGAAAGATTACTCATAATATAAGCCTTTAAGAACCGGGAAATTTAATTTAAGTTTATACGTTTTTAATTTTTTTAACTGTACTAACAAGTATTTTAACGTTTTATTAACCAAATTTTCGTAAAATTACGCCGTTTTTATAAAAGATATTAACGCCGTCGAGATAAAATGATTTCGAAATATCGAAATCGAGAAGCTTAATTAACTTATAACTAATTTTATCTTAATTTAATCTAAATTATTTTTTTCTAGTTTTTTAACTATTTTAATAATACGATATTATTTAAAAAGCCGCGTATTAATTATAATAATAAATTATATCGAACGTTTAAATAAGGTGGTAATAAGCCTTAGCTATATAGATTAAAAAGGTAAATTTCAGCTCGTTGAGAAAACTATAATCGTTCGATTTTTTTAGTATTATATTTATGTTAAACGACAATACTCTTATCCTAAAAAACGTATTAAAAATAATAAAAGATTTACGTAATTTTCTGAAGATTTCGTTATTAAGATATCGAAGCTAAAGTTTAACCCGCTTAAAATCTTATTGTTCTTTTTAAAGTATAAATATTCGCTTACCGAAGCAGTTAATAATGAAAAAAAGTAAGTAATTACAAATAAGGCGGAAAAGAAAAAGTTAATACGGGAAAGTTTTTAAGCATAAAATAAGTAAGTTGTAAAAAATTTCCAAGTTAATTAAGCGGTATATTATTTATATTTCGACTGTTTTATAGGATATTAAAAAACTTTTAAGTCGAAGTTAAATTATAACGAATAATTATTATTTTAGTATTTTATATTTTTTTTAACTTTATTAGTATATTTCAATTTTAAATATTTACGTTAAATCGGTTTTAAAAGAATATACCGAGTTAAAAATTATACCTATATAAAATTTACTTTTTTTAATTTTTAATCGATTTTTAAATCCTATATATTATTATTATTATTTATTTTAAGTTCGTTAATATTATGTTACCTAATTGGCCGACGATTTACTTTAATAATTAATACTTAAGCTGTTGGTTATCTAGGTAAGCGACGAGAAGATGTAGCAGTTTTTGAGTTTTTTCGTACCGCGATAAAAAAAACTTATCCGAGCGATAGAGTACGTTAAGGTTAGGTTATAACTGTTAGCTGAGAGCCGTACATTTTAATTTAAATGCGGGATTTATCGCGATACAAGGTAACCTCGACGTTGATGAGATTTATTTAGAGGTTTTATATAAAGAGTTTAGGTAAGGTGGTATTAGATAAGGAGATATTTATTACAAAGAGAACGTTTATAAAACGGAGATAGATTAAAAGAAAGAAGTAATATAATATACGTTGTATTAAGTAGTATTTATAAATTAAGTTAAAAATAAAGTTTTAGGCTTTAGCTTAGAAGGTATAGGTCGGTTTAATAATATTATTTTTTTAGTACGGAGGCGATTTAATACCGTTACGTAAGAGAATGTTTTATTTTTAAAAATAAATTACGGTTGATAAATAGCGCAGTTTGCTTTTTTTAAGTAGTAACCGTTTTGGCTATATTTTAGACCTTTTTATTATAGCTTAGCCTTTTTAATATTTGTTTAAGCATGTTGTTATTTCCGTACGAGGTAGGGAGAAGGTGCTGAAAGGGGCGGTGTAGCCGATATTATAAAAGTCGATGAATTAGTGTATTTAAAGGCTATAACAGAATATGCATGTATAGTTTGCCATTATTATAAAGCAGAATAGACGCGGTTCTTAACGGGTTAACTTTATAACGGTTTTATTATTAGGTTCAAGCTCTGTTTTGCGATACTGTATTTACTGCGTGTTAATTTACCTTTTATTTTTCAGGACAGTCCGAGTAGTAAAAAGCCTGTATATTAGTTTTAAAATAGAGAAATATTTTACAGTCCGGGGAATAAAAATATTATTATTAACTAAGGATGGATTTAATAGTAAAAAGACTAAAGGAGCTTTATGGGATATTATTTATCCGAATTCGTATGAGCGAAATTTATTCCCTAGTAAGAAGTTACCTAATTTCTACTTTTTTTAATTTTTATTATAACATCTTTTAAATAAGGTCTTAGCTTAATATTATATTTAATTTACATTCGTTTAGTTATATTCCGCGGATAAATATCGGTACGATAAGAGGATAAAATTTCCGATTAGTTATTCCGTTTATATAAAGGCTTACTACTATTAAAGACTTACGCTTAATTACTATAGTTAGATACCGATCTTATAATATCTTCGACCTTATTTTAACTTAAGAAATTTTACGTCCGATCGAGCATTCCTTATATCTCGCCTATAAAGACCTTCGACCATAACTTTAATAATATTACAATTAGAAAAAGATATGAAAAGATTATTCGAAAAAGATGGTATTATCTATATTAAGAATTATGTTGTTAAAAGCGAATTAAAAAGATATATAAAAAAGAATTACCGATAGAATCTATATATTGGCTTTATTATTGTAAAACTAACGTTTTAAAAAATAAGGCACAGCAGGTAACGTTACGCCTTATTTAATTTTGACTAATTCTTCTTAATATATCCGGTACAGTTTAAAAAGGTTATTTTTATAGTTAGGTTTCGAGATTTATAAAGTTTTCCGACGAAATAATTAGTAGCCGGATATTATTTACGTATTTATAACCAGGTTAAAACTATTTAATGTTATTTATATATAATTAAAAGACTTAAAGTTAAAAATAATTTAAATTAAAAAGTTATAATAATTTTACATTTAAAGTTTTAAATATTTAATTAATTATATTAAAAATGTTACGTACTTTTTTAAAAACGAATTATTTATAAAAAGATCGAAATAATTATATAATATAACGACCTATAAATTCTATAAATCTTTTTTATTTTTTATTTTTTAATTTATAACAAGGTTATTTCCGAGGCGAAAATCTTGTTTTATAATCATTAAAATTATACAATATATTATATTTTTTCGATAAAATAAAAAACTATAAGCCAACTGAAAAAGAAATATTTTAAAAAGAAAAATAATAAAGATTTTAAACAGCTAGATTTAATAATAAAAAAACCGGAAAATCAAATTAAATTTCGCATATACAGATTACAGTATTTAATAAAAATCCAATTTATATTATAATTCTTAATCATTTAAAAATATAACATATTTTTAATCGTATATTAATGTTATTAAGTATTACGTAGTATTTTATATATATTTTAGCTAATAATAATATATACATTAAACCGGAAATATAATAAATATTTTCGATTTAATATTCGGTTAAAATAAATGATTAATATTTTAAATAAAACTATCATTTTTTAATACATAATTAGTACTTCATATGAAAACCTATTTTCTTTATACGTAAATTACCGTTATAAATTATTTTCTACCTTAAAACATATAAAGTTAAATATCTATTATGTTTCGGGAAATACTATAACCGGATATAGCCTTTATTTATTATAAGATAATTCGTAATTTATGCTAAATAATACGGTTAAGTATAAGGGAGAATTATTATTTAAAACTCTTTATCCGTTGGCGGTATATTATAACGATATAATTTAACTTTTAATTTAGATTACGTAATATTTAAAATTATTTTAATTATAAGATTTACTTACAGTATCTTATTAAATAAATTTAAATACGTAAATATAAATTTATTATTTTAATAAAAGATTTTGCCTATTAATTATCTAAGCCTTTCAAGATAATATCGTAGATATTATTTATTCCTTTCTTTTTACGGTTATAACTTCGATTTATATTTATTTTATAGTAAAAACTTTTTTAACTTTTCTTAACTTTTTCTTTATCTTATTTCGATATCATTTTTGTTATTATGCTATAAATTTATTAAAAAATCCTTTACTTTTTTTATATTTATAATATAAAAATGTAATAACTTAAATAAAGTATTATCGTATAAACTAAATATTTTAAAATACAAGATAAAGATAAATTAATTAACTATACCTGTAATAAATAGAGGTACTAGTTACTGTACGAATTATATGATATTACAAAAAATTCTTCGGCGAAAAATATTTAACCCGTAATAGCTCCTTTATCAATATTAACAGTTTTTACAATTACTATTTACGTCTCTATTATTAATAATATTAATATATCTAGGATTATAAATTCTAAAAATATAATTAGTATTATACTCCTCGTTTAATACGTATAATAAATATTATAATAATTCGCATAAATAATATTATATACGAAATTAAATCCAATGAATAAAACCAATTTACAGAACTAAAAACTAATATATATTTAAAAGATGTTAAAATATTTATTTAAATTATTCGTATAAAAGAATATTCAAAATAAATATAATACTTTTTTATAATAATTTACGAAATAAAACGGCAAAAAAATATGATTAAAAATAATATTAATAATAACTTATTAAATGTATTAAAAGTGTAAATATACGGTACGAATCGGAAAATAAGAGGATAAAATTTAGAAAGTATAATATATATAAAAACGACTGAACTCGTTTACTTAAATCGAATTAATTTCTCAGTTTTAACATAAACTAACCCTTCCTTTTTACTATCTCGTATAAATCGTATATTATCAATTAATCCGTAAAATTATAACATATTGTAATATTCGATTTAATACGCTTTTATTAAACCGGTTCTTTTTTTTTTTTTTAGAAATTAACGAAATACCTAAATATAAACGTTACGGCGGCAAAGAAATATTTCGAAAATTTAAACACTCGTAATATAATAATAAAAAGGACGAACCTAAATAAATTAAAACTATTACGAACGTTCAGCGTTAAGTCTACGCTATAACATTAATAAAAAGAAATTAACCAGTTATATTCTAAATTTGGATTTATATATATAAAATATCCCTTACTATCCTAGGCAGATTTTATTAAAGCGTTTTATTTCTTTAGTTATAAACAACCTATTAGGTAATATAATTAACGGTTTTATATAATACCGATATTAAGATATCGAAATAATTATATAGTTTAAAACTGGCAATATATTTAAGCTAACAGCGTAGAAATATATAAAATCAACGTTTTTAAAAAGCTTTCGAACTTAATATTATAAATTATCTCGTTACATTATACAAATCCTCCTTAGACAGCCCGATATTTACTCGGAATACGCATATTGAATTTATTATATTCGAATATAACTTACTAGTTATAAAGGCCTTACTTTATTTCGAAAAATAATAATTAAGTAAATAAAAAAACATATAACTTAATAATATTTAATGTAATATATAAATAATTTAAAATAAATATTATTAAAACATAATTATATATTCCCCTTTACTTTAATATTGACGATAATAATTTATTAAATAAATAAAGGAACGTCTAATAAAAACCGATTACTTTCGTTAAAAACGAACGCAACATTATAAAAGAAAATAAATTTTCTATATATAAAATTAATTACGAAATTATTAAATTATAACAATTTCTCCGATATACTTAATTTAAGATAATCGTAAAGTATTATATATTACAATTTTTATTATATTTCTTTTAATTTAGTAATTATACGGTTTATAAAAATAAAAATAAACAAATTTAAACCTTACGTAAAATATTAAGTAAATACGAATTTATAATTGAATTAACGTAAAAGTACTTAAAGATTTAACACGGTAATATATACTATACTAGGATTTTCTAATAATACTTATAAAATATACCTTAAAGGTTTATATAAGGCCTAATGGCTTAATAGTCGCGAGCCTGGGTATCTCTTTTAATTGCGACAAGCTTAAGTACCTTATTTCGGTTGATTTTAAAAGATAACTGGTTTAAATCCAGCTTAGGTTACCGTTCCTTTAGGAAGCGCCAGCCTAAAAAAGCTAAACCAGTTAAGGCTTCGGCTCCGCCACCGTGTCGGCGACAATTAAAAGGTAACTAGGAACCAGTTACAATTAAGGGCGTTAGGAACCAATTAATTAATCAGGTATATTTTACCGTTAATTGCCATATTACATAACCCGCATTACGTTTTTCCGGCCTTTGGCAAAAAAAAAAAAACGGTTTTTAAAAGGATACTTTCCGGTTGCGTTTATATAGAACCATTTATATACATGTATATAGTAAACGGATCAGCTTATACATAGCTAGATACTACAATAGCACTTTACCTTGTAAAGGTTTATATAAAACCATTTTTACTAAAATTTTTACTTATAATACGGATAATAATTAAAAGTAATATAAATAAATTAAAAAAGTTTAATTAAAAAGGGAATTATAAAACGCATATATATCTCTTAAACCTTATACCCGGATATAACTATATTAAATTATATTAATATAATTATTTAAAGTTTAATAACTTAAATTATCTAAGTTATAATAACGGTAAATAATACCTATATAATTATTTTATATTTTTATTTCCTTTAAACGGACATTTATATAATAATAATTTTATTCGCGTTAATCGTAATAAATATATTATATAATATACTAGGTCGTAAAGTAAACTTATATACGCTTAAATTAACTTTTTACGCTCTTAATTAAAGTAAAATTAATAATATAATTGCGGATTAATACTATTAATACAGAAAATTTAAAATAATTTCGTAAGGTATAATTTATAAATCGAAAAAACGAAATTTATATAAGTTAATGTTTTTAAACGAAATATATTTTAAATAAGTTAATTAAAAATTAAGGCCATTTTTATAATCTAATATATCCTTCGAACTAACTAATAACGTAATAATTATATACGAATTATTATTTTTAAAATATTAATATTTTCGAAAATACTAAGTTTTAAATGTTATATGTTAAAAGTTTGAAAAATATAAATTTTAAAGATATATTTATCTATAATTCGTTTAAAGATATCAGTATATTTTTAAATTCGACTTTATAAATATTTTACTGTATTAAATAGTAAATAAACAGCTCTTTTTTAATACAATATTTAAGGTTATTATTTATAAAGTATTTCTAAGGACTTTATTTATATTACTATTATAAAACCCTATTTAAAATATAATTTCGTTAAAAAAGTAAATATTATATTCTACGTAAGATGTTAATATATATTTTTATATAACTTTATATTAATATTAAAATTTAAAATAAAATGTATACAAAATAAGTCGAAGATTTTAGTTTAATTAGATAATACTATTTTAATACTAAAAAAACGGGAGATAGAAATACGGATTAGTCGGGAATTACGTATAGTAGGATTATAAAGCTTAAGGATTTAATATCCGTTTAATGTAAAATTTATCTATAATCCGGTTAGTATTAATAATTTAATTCGAGGCGATATATTAAGTATTATTAGTAGGAGTTTATTCTGTCGGCCCGATGTAAAAATTTACGTTTTATAATTAGAAAATTTAAACGATTTTTAGTTTATTAATTTAATTCTTTAAAGAAAAAATAATAATTATAAAAATAAATATATTCGATTAATCTATCATGTTTTAGGCTTTAATAATAAATTATTCGTAAATATTTAAGAGAAGTTATAGTTATAATTATTTATATAAAAAGGGTATTAATTAAGCGATTAAAAATTAAAAAGGGTTTAATAAAAGGCTTAAATATTTTAAAGACGGGCAAAAAGTTATCGAAAAAGTAATAGGGTAAAGTTTTATAAAATTACGTAAGCCTATTATTATATTTATAATTTTTAAAAATACGTTAGGTTTTTTTTTAAAAAAAAATGTAAATAAATAATATAGCCTAATAGCTTAATAGTTACGAGCCTAGGTATCTTTTTTAATTGCGACAGGCTTAGGCACCTTATTTCGATTAATCTTAAGAAACAGCTAATTTAAATCTAGTTTGGGCCACCGTTCCTTTAAATAGCGCTAACTTAAAAGAACTAAACCAGTTAGGGGTTCGGCTCTATTACCGTGTCGGCAACAATTAAGAAGTAGCTGGAAAACTAGTTACGATTAAGAGCTTTGAAAATTAATTAATTAATCGGGTATATATTACCGTTAATTACCGTGTTATATAACTTACATTACGTTTTTCCGGCCCTTAATTAAAAAAAGACGGTTTTTAAAAAGTATTTCCCGGCTACGTTTATATAATCCTTTATATACGTCCTTAATAAATAGATTAACTTCTTATATATAACTAGTTAAATACCTTAATAGCACTTTACCTTATAAATAAATAATATTAAAATAAATTCGTCTTTTTTTATAATTTATATTAAAATAAATATTTTTATAAGTTTTAATATAATACGTAAATAAATTATTTATTTATAAATAGAAAAAAAGTACGTAAAATTTAAATTAATTGCTAAAAAATACTTAATAAATTATATATAATATATAAAAGTTTAGTTATATTTTATCTTTATTATTTTTTATATTCCGTTTATATATATTAATAAATATCTTTATTTAATACGATAAATATAAGCTATTTTTGTAAGGTAAAGTCCTATTATAATATCTAGCTATATATATATAAGCTGATCTGTTTACTATATACATGTATATAAATAGTTCTGTATAAATGCGACCGGGGAACAACTTTTAAAAACCGTCCTTTTTTAACTAAGAGCCGGAAAAACGTAATGCGGATTATGTAATACGGCAATTAACGGTAAAATATACCCGATTAATTAATTAATTCTTAATACCCCTAATCGTAACTGGTCTTACCAGCCACCCCTTAATTGTCGCCGATACGGTAACGGAACTGAGGCCCCAATTGGTTAGCTTCTTTAAACTGGCGCCATTCAAAAAAACGGTAACCCAAGCTGAATTTAAACTAGCTGTTTTTTAAGATCAACCGAAACAAAGTGCTTAAGCCTGTCGTAATTGAAAAAGACACCCAGGTTTGTAACTACTGAGTTATTAGGCTATAAGTTATTTTTAAACAGGATTTATTAATGTTATTTTTAATAACTGAAATATAAATAAAATCATTATATAATAAAAGTAATTGTTACGAAAATAATTTAACCGATTAATTATAACTTCCGTCTTATAAGAAAATAATAAGTATTAAAAAGTAGGACTAAAAAATGTTATAAGAAATAATAAGAAAATTTAAGTTAAATGGATTTTTATTTAAATTAACATATAAAATTTACCGGCGCTAAATTTAGCTTAGATTATAATTCTTATATATATTATAAACCTATAATAAAAACGGCTAGCATCGAATAAAGTGTAACTACTAACGTCGTATTTAATAGTAAATTAACGGAATACGAATATTTTATCGAAAATATTTTATATAAACTTAAATTAAAACCGTATAAATTTAATTAATAATTTATAATAATTAAAAGTATTTATTATTTTCTATTTAAATAAAAAAGAATATAAAAAATAAGCCGAAATTAATAAAAAAAAGATTTAGTTAAATATCGTATATTATTTTCGTATAAAATAGTAATTACGAAAAATAGGTAATTAATTTTAATAGTTTTTATCAGGTATTATTTTTAAATAAATTATTTGATATATCGAAAAAAATATAAATAAAGCGAAATAATTATAAATTAATCGTAATTATAAGTTATAACTCTTTATAAAGAACTATATTTTTTAACTTATCGAGTAACGTAAATATATATTTATATAAAGGCTTTAAATTTTAAAATCGAATAATTTTAATTTTTAAGGTATTATTATATAAATGCAATTACCGATTAATATAAAAAAAGAAATATAAATTTACAGAAATTAAAAAACGAAGTATTTATTATTATAAGAAATATTCGATTATAATCAAGCTAACCCGGCCGAAATATTATCGGGTACGTATTATATTTTAACGGATCCGTTAAATATCCCATTTATATATTAGCTTAACAACGAGAAATAGTTTATTATGTAAAAAAAAATTAATATGATTATAACGACGACCCGTACTAAATAAATATAATTAGGGGCTTCCATTAAAATTTAATTATTTTAAACGGCTTTTTTCGGTTTTTTCCTCGGTTTTTCTCTTAGCCTTCGCTTTAATTTTCTTTAAATCTAGATAAATTAAGAAATAGATACTTTTCTAATAACTTACATATCGTTAAGGTAACGGCTTAACGGAAATAATTAGGATTAGGCCTTAAATTTTATAATAGTTAATTTTTAATCTTTTCTTTGAAGTTATTTTGATATTTTATTAATATTTAGTTTTACGATTTATATTTTAAACGCCGGTAGTACCTAAGTGGAGCAAGTTATTATAATAAAGCAGAAAAGTAGTTTTCGGTTTTATCGGATTACGTATTTTTTAAAATAAAAGGAAAAAAATGCGATAAAACTTAGTAAAGTATGAATTTATTTACGGAGCGTATATATTAAGATATATTAAACGTATATTATTTACTTTCATAATCTTACGTTAAGGTAATTATTAATTAATTAATATTATATTTTTTAAGGATTGTAAATAATAATTATTTCGAATTTTATAATTAATAAACGCGATAGGAATTTTTGATAATTTTCGTTTTTAATCGATTTTAATTTTTATTATAAAAAAGTAACAAGATCGCGTTTTAAAGATAAAGAAAAGATTGGTATAATAAAGTTTATAATAATCGGCATTTTTTTAAACGAGCAGCATTTTTTCGATTATAATTCCAAGTTAGTTTTTTAAGACCTGCGATTAGTAATAAATTAGTTAAATATAAAATAGATAGATAAGCCGATTGTTAATATAAATAATAGCTAGAGATGGTTTATATAGTTATTTAGATTTTATATTAACGAAAGGCTTTATTAAAATCGACGCGTATATATTTTTCTAAATTTTCGAGATATATTATTAATAAAATTATATTTTAAGTTAAATTAAGGCTATATAACCGTAGTAATATAAATAAAGATTTCAAAAATAATTAATAGGTATTAACTTTAAATATTTTATTTAAAAACCGTTTATTTAATATACAGATATTTATAAGATTAAATATAACGCGATATTTATTTCAAAAGAATTAAATTCTTTTATAGAGCTATCTTATAAAACTATCAATAATTGCCGATTACGATTAAATGTAAAAATATTTTTAGCTTTTAATATAGCCGACCTTACATACCCTTTATTTGAAGATATTTCTTTTTAAAAATAACGGCTTATATACGAGTTTTATAGTAATACGTTAGCTTATCGACTATATTTTTCGAAATTGTCCTAATTCGTTAGTTTTATTTACGGAATTAATTTTGCCTAAGATTTTTATTTTATATAAACAGCTTTATAATTTAAACCTTATAATTTAATTATTAAACAATTAATTCCGTAATATTTTTTAGTAAATTAAAATATACGAATTTATTATTTTTTCGTATTTTCGAAAAAGATCGCCTATTATTTTTTTAGTTATTTAAGTTATATTAATGGGTTATTTAATTTTTTTAAACGTATTAATTAAACGAAATCATTCTTCTAGGTAGGATTTCACTAATAAGTAAATTCTTTTTACTATTAATTAATCCGCTAAACTTTATAATACGACTTTTATTTTATTTTTGCAACGTTTAATACGTAACATTTCCGTTTACCCGAGATTTATTAAAATTACCCGGACGAATCATATAATTCCGGAGTAACTTCGTTAACCCTTTATTTATTTTAAGATTCTTTTAATTAGTAACGGGTAATATTAAATTATAATATAACTTTTAAAGATAGTAATACGGGGTAATTATTAAGTATTTTTTTTATCAAGTTATTTTTCTTACTTTAGCTAATTATTAGAGGGATATTATTAATTTATATTATCGCGTTTATTACGAATTGTTTACTATAGTACCTGTTCGCCGCCGAGTAAAAAAAAAAAAAAAAGCATCTGATAAAATCGATCTAATAACGGAAACTAGTAGCGGAAGCTCCCGTTTGCGGCTTCCGTATCTGCGTTTAGCTATTAGACCCTTTTTAAGAACCTTTTTAATCGGGGTTAGCTTTTAATTCCTTTTACTTCTTAGCGACTCTATTAATAAGCCTAATTACGGTTTAGTATAGGGTCGAAAATAAGCTTCTAAGATATACGATTAAGACGTAACAAACTTATTTAAATATATCTTGTCTTAATATTATAACCGGAAATTAAGTTTTATATAAATATCTTATTTATTTAATTAGAAGCGGATAATTAATTAAATACATTATATTTTTTTAGTAAATAATCATTTAAAAAAAAATAACTTCCGGACGTACTTTTTATAATTACAGCTTAGAACTTAAGTTAAATTTGTTCGTTATTTACGTTTCTTAATTTTATTAATTACCTATTATACGGAAACAGAATAATATCTTATTAATTTACGTATTTTTACTTTTATTAATATTTTTTAAGTAAAATAATAATATTAATAACCAAAATACATAATTTAAAATATCGTTTATTTATATTTGGATTTATATTTTTATTTTAATAAATTTATTTAAAATCTTTTTTTATTTTTAAAAAAACTATTACGGGTTCGATAACTTTCGTTTTTTACGGCTATATTTAATAAACCTTTTTTAAATTACAAGCTTTTACATTTATTAATTTACACAAATATTAAACTTAATTATTTAATTCGTAACCGTCGTAAATATTTAATATTTTTAAAAATTATTAAAATAAATGTTATTAAAGTTTATTCGATTATTATAAAATTGTGTTAAACAATAACTAGTTCGATATTTTAATTTAGCTTTATTTAATAATAATCCGTATTCCGAAATTTAAACCGGTCTATTAATTATGTTATTATATATCGTTAATAATTAATCTTTTAAGGCTTAAAAGTTATCAATAACATAAATGTTTAATAAAAAAATAGTTTTCCAGAAAATCTATATTTTTGTATTGCGCAAAGGAATTATTAAGTTAATTTTTAAAAATAATAAAACCGTTCGAAAAATATTTATTCAAAGCCTTGTTAAAATATTTAATATATAAAAAATAATTTTTATAATATAATTTCACGTAATAAATATTAGATTTAACAATAATACGCCTTATCTAAGAATTTAAAATAGAGATAAATAATAATAATTTATTGTTAATTTTATTATTAATATATAATATATATTTAAATATTTTATAACTTTAGTAAGTAGTTATAATTAATCCAATATTACGAAACTTTTTAAAAGCCGGTTTATAGCTTTTCTTTATTTTTATAACGTTAGCGTTTAATTCGATTTAAGGCTTTTTATTTATACTTAATACAAGGTTATTAGGTTTAAGCCGTATTATCCAGGCTAAGCTAATGATATAAAGTAATTATATTAATAATTAATACGATAAATACTTTACCCAGTATTTTCGAATACGGCAATTATTAATAGTTTTTACGATAACGATAAATTATACCTCGGTCGCGAAAAGCCTTATCCCGAAACCGACTATTGCGCAATGCCGACAAGCTTCGACCCTGATAAACCTTATGCCCTTTACGGTTTGGCAAGGGGAATCTCCTGGAAGGCAGACAATAACTTAGGAGATGTTAAGTTTTTCGCGGTAAACCTTAAGTCCGTATAAAATGGCTGCTTTGCGACCCTTCGCCAGTTTCACGACTAAAAGTGTTAGATATCAGCCAGGAAAAAGGGCTAGGAACTCTAGACCAGCTACTTTCTTTAACCTCGATCAATTTCAGGGCTGTAAGGTTAGGGTTTGGTAAAGCTTAACAACCGATAACACAATCTATCCATTTGTTTAATTTGGTTCCACGGTCACGTCTCCTCTAGGGAGATATTTATACTTAATATAAAGTATTTAAACGTACTTTTGTTAAAGTAATTACAGGTTGTTTTTTTAAACTGTATAGGCCTATCCGTTTTCTATAAACGTATCTAAGGTCCGAGATAGTATTATAGAAACCGTCGAAAAAGGGACTGTTATTATATTCGAGGAAAATAGTTATTTATTCGAAAGCTTAAAAATAGCTGATAAGATTAGATTTTGAAAATTTAATTTACAGGTTTCGAACTTATATAATAACCTTTTTCGCGATCGAGGTATAATTTATTATTACCGTAAAAACTATTAATAGTTGCCGTATTCGATAATACTGGGTAAAATATTTATCGTATTAATTATTAGTATAATTACTTTGTGTTTTTAACTCAGCCTGGATAATACGGCTTGAACTTAACGACCTTGTATATAGTAACCTTCTTTAAGTTTAAATCGAAAATTACTAACCCTTAATTTATTTTAAATTCGCTAATTTTAATTAAATTATTAATTAATAAGCTAGCTATTTTATTAATTATATTTATACGATAGTATATCTAGAACCGTTATTATATATAAAATATATATAATTAAGGCCTGTTTATATTTAAACTTAAATCCTTTTTATTAGTTAACTTATTACTTTCTTTTATTATTTTATTTTTATAAGTTTTAGCTATTTAATAATTTATCTGCTTTTACTTAAGCTTTAATTAAGCTATACCGTTTAAAAACGCTAGCGATATAAGTTTTTAAAGCGGAGCTCCTTTAAGGATAATCTTATATATATTTACGTTATAATAAGTATACTTGCTAAGAGGTAAATGTTTTTAATTAGCCGGTTAGAGTTATTAAGGTAGATATGTTTAATAAAGATAATAATTTTTAATTGATTTTAAGGAACTTACATAGCCTTTTATTTCAGCGTATTTAATATTTAATATTTTAAAGTTATTTATAGTAGTTTTAAGCGTTAAATATCTTTAAAAGTATAAGACGTATTAATTATTTATAAACTTATTTCATTTTAAGTTAACTTTCAAAGTTTATAGGGGATATTTGCGGATATTTTATTATAAAACCTTTTGCTTTTATTAATAAAGTATTATTTTTAGGGCTTTTTTCCGGGGCCTTTTTATGAAAATAATAGCGAAAAATTATTATAAGATGAATTAAATCATATTATTCGTAACGACGGTAATAAAAGTAGTACAGTTACTAGTAAAAAATAATATAAATTAAAAAACTAATTAATAAATAAACCGTAATTTATGATAGGGTACTTATTACCGTTTTACTCTAGGGTAATTATAGATAGTATTACCTAAGAGGGTTTATTTTTCTATTCGTTTTTATTATAAGAGGTGATAAGATAAATAGTAATCTTAATTCGCTTTTCTCTTTTCTCTTCTTTTTTTTCCCTTATATTTTAAGCGCCTCCGGAAGAAGGGGAACGGTTGCCCTATATAACTTTCTACTTTTCGCCTGTTACCTTTATAAAAAAAATAAAAAAAAATGTTAATATTAAGTTTTATATTTATAAGATTAAAGTTATGATAAAAGTTCCAAGTGTGTAAATATTTAAAAGGGACCGAATTTTCTTTTTTATTAATTTTCTATTCTTTTCACTATTTTTACTTATCTTTCTTTTATAAACCTTTTATTAAAAATAATAACTTTTATATCGTATATAAAAACGTTTTCTAATTTCATATTCTTAACCCTAAGGTTATTTTAATTAATAATAATAATAAAAAGAGTACTAAGATATTTATAATAACGTTAAAATAATTATTATTTACTATTATAGAAGCAATAATTAAAAATATAATATGTTCGAAATTTATAATATTAATAACTTTAAAATTAAAATTAACGAAATAAACGTTAATAAAACTAAAAATTTCTATAACGGTATTTATTAATTTAAAAACGAAACCGATTTAAAAAAATAACTGTAATACGAATAATAAATCGGTAAATAAATAAATAAATATTAAATTAAAAGATTTTAATAATAACCTGATTAAAAGGATAAATATAACGAAAACGTTTACGGTATTAATAAAATTAATAACTATACCGGTATTAATAATTCTAAAATCGAAAAGTCGAAGGACTTTAACGCTAACAACTGTTTAAACTTATTTAATATAAATATTAATAAACTCGAAATTAATTTATTATAAGTTAATATATATTAAAACGGATTATTTATAATTTTATTATTATTTATAATATCTTGATTTAAATAAAAACCAGATTATATCTGGTTAAAATATTCCGCGTAACGAATACCGGGGTCAAATAAAAGCAAACTCCTTTTTATAATCGCCCTTTAAAAAATAAAGGTACAAAATTAGCTGTAAAGTTTATATAAAAATAACGTAAATTTAAGTAAAATTCGAAAAGAATTCGAAAAGCTACAAGTACGTTTAAAACCGTAATAATAATAATTATTATTAAGTAAGAAATTCGAAAAAAAATCAAAAGGACGAAATTAATAAAAAGTATTTATTTTTATTACGTTTCGGATTTTTCTATTAAAATCTAAGTAAATATTAATGAATACTTTATCGTAACCCGATAAAATAATAATAAAAAATAGTCGAAAATTCGGATAATATCGAAAAAGAAAATTTACGATTACCGATATTAAAACAATAAATTTAATAGATAACGTTAATTAAAAATATATCAACCTAATAAACTAAATCCAAATAAAACGAAAATTTATAATTCGAATTATTTTATTTATTTAAATAATTTACGAAAAGATTTAATTAATATACTTTTTAACTTTAATATTACTTTATATTTTAACGTATTTATCTAGTTAAATAATTTTAACCGTTCGAAACTTCTTTTTAATATAAATTATTCCTTATATTACTTTAATTCTATATAAAACCCCGAATTTTAATATTATAAACAAAAATCTTTACAAATAACTAAATTTTCTATAACCCTCTCGTTTTCTAACCTTTTTCATTCGGTAAAGTTATTATTAACAACTTCTACGTTATACTATATAACGTTATACCGCTTAACCCGTTTATTACTATCAATATATCTATAAAGATTAGTAAGGTCTGCTATACTTAGGTACAAGACATAGCATAAAGAGTAAAAAGGCCAAGAACAGGACCTTGCTTTCATCGCCATCCGCATCGTTACGTGCTAGCCCATGTAATTACACATTTTTTACGACGCATAGGGACCCAGTTCTGGGACCTTCGGCGTTCCAGCCAATCAGAGCCCGTTTAACATGTACTAGTCTGAAATACCTTTCGGAACAAAAGGTTCTTCCTTCCGCTACCTGCTTTCGAAAACTCGAGCTACTTAACGATCCGTACTGGCTACGCCTTACGTACCAGCCATAAACTATAACTCGCCACAGATTTATAAGTTATATTAAAGGAAATTAAGCTCGAATTATAACGAGCAAATATAAAAGATAAAAACTTTAAACCTGTATATATATCCTAATTAAAATTTTTATCTTTTATTATAATTATATTTTCTCCTTAAAGGAGACGTAACTATGTGATTAAATTAATTAAATTAATAGATTGTACTATCTCGGTTGTTAGGCTTTACCGAAACCCAACCTTTTCGCAGACTGTCTAGTTTTGCAAGCTCTTACGGACGACGAGTTTTAACGAAATTCTGGACGTTTTTCCTAATCTGGAGCAGCCGGACAAATTATCGCTTATAATTTTCTAGCTTATATCGAGTTAAAGCTTAAATTTCGAAGTTTTTAAACCTTTTACAGTTTATCTCTAGTTTTTTAAATAGTTTTTTATACGATCGATCTTTTGCGTTATAAAGTTATTTAATTTATAATTATTTTTACTTTTATAAATTAAATTATACCCGTAAATTAAAAGTAAAATGCGATTTTTTATAAAAAACGCTAGTTAAATTAATAAAAATATCGATATTTATTATTCGTTTAAAAGTTTTATAAAATTTAAAAATTTTAATTTAATATTTTTCGTAAAATTTTATAATTACGGAATACGGGTATTTTATAATAGAAATTTGCCGGTATATTTTAACTATTTTAATTAATAAGCATTCGAAAAGCTATAAAATCAATCGAGGTTAAAGTTATAAGACTGGTAAAAGCTCGTAAAGCAGCTATTTTATATGGACTTAAGGTTTACTGCGAAAAGCTTGATATTTTTTCTAAGTTATTATCTATTATTTAAAAGATTTTTTCTATTAAACCGTAAAGTTAAAAGGTATAAGGTTTATCAGGGTTAAAGCTTGTTAATATTACGCGATCGGTTTCAAAATAAAACTTTTCGTAACTAAAGCGTATAATATATTATAACTGTAAAAATTATTCGTAGTTACTATATTCGAAAATATTAGATAAAGTATTTATGGTATTAATTATTGGTATAATTACTTCGTATTTTTAGCTAAGCTTAAATAATACGGCTTAATTTTAACGACCTTATATTATAATTATAATTATATTATTACTTTCTTTTCTTAAGGGGTATAATAAAATTATCGCTTAAATTATTATTATAAATATATTAATTTACCTTTATTTTATACAGTATTTCTTATTAATTAATGCTTATTTTAACGTTTACGGTATTAAACGAAATAATATAACCTGTTTTTTTAATTCTTAATTATTTTTTATTTTCTTTTTTTAACTTTCGCCTTATTATTTATTATATTTTTAAAGCATTATAGTAAATAAAAACTTTACTTTTACGCGGTTATTTTACTAAATAAATTTCTTATAACCCTCGAAACCTTTTAGAAAAATCGATAAACACGAATATAATAACTTTTCGATTTAATAAATTTAACGAACCTTTGCTTTATTTTTTTTAAAAACGAATTAATAATATTTTTTACCAGTAACTTTATTAATTACTTTTTATATTCGACGGTTATCACAAATATACTTAGTTTATTTAATTCGCATTTTATCACATATTTAAATTATGAGAATATGTACCATTAGGTATCTAGCGTAGCTGATCCATCCACTATATTTGAATTATATATTAATTTAATATTTAATTTTAATTCGTAAAATTCATTACTTTAAATATTAATTTATTATAAATATCGTTTTTATTTTATAATCCGTAAATTCCCGTTTAAACTGTAAATCGTTAAAAATATATTCGTTAATTACGATTCTAACCTTCCTACTATTTAGCTGTTTACTAAACGAAAAATTCTTAATATATTTAAATAATAAAATATTTATGTTATTTTTAAAAAGATTTCGCCTTTTACTTAGTTTAATATTTGCTTTTTATAACAAAACTTTTTTCTCTATTATAATAAAATTATTAAATATAATTTTAAATATAAAGCTAATCGTCTTTATAAATATAATAAAAATATTTCATTTAAACTAGGGATTTTGTTTGCTACTGATACTACTTTTTTTATATATTTACTTTTTAAATATAAATTATTTTCAGCCAAAATCTTTATTTAATTAATTTGACTATCCTTTAATTATAGTTATAGAATATATACGTTAACATAAAAAATATCTAATCGTTTTAAAATATTAGATTTTTATTACGAAACGGTACGAAATATATTTTCAAGGTAAAATGCTATTAAGATATCTAGCTATATACATACATATAGCTAATCCGTTTATTACATATATGTACACAAGTAATTTTATATAAACGTAACCGGAAAATATTTCCGAAAAAACCGTACTCTTTAGTAGGCCGGATAAAAAACGTAATGCGAGTTATGTAATACGATAATTTACGATAAAAGATATACGATTAATTTAATTAGTTCTTAAAGCCCCTAGCCAATTAATCTAATTAATCCAATTGTCGCCGATACGGTAGCGGAGCCGAAGCCCCAACTGGTCTAGCTCTTTTAAATTAGCGCTACCTAAAAAAACGGTAGCTTAAGCTGGATTTAAACTAACTGTCTTTTAAGACCAACCGAAACAAGATACTTAAACCTGTCGGAATTAAAAGAGATACCTAGGTTTGCGACTATTAAGCCATTAGGCTACGAAATATATTTTATATTAAATATAATCGTAACATTTTAATTAATTATTCCTTAATAATTTAAGCTTAAAACGGAATATTATCATGCCGATAAGTTCGTAAAATCTAATACGCGATAATATAATTAAAACCTGCTGTTTATAAACTTAAAAAACCTTATTTCGATTTTAAAATAAAAACCTATTAATTTCTATTAAACTTTCTTAGTAAGGAAATACGTTATTTAAAGGGTAAATATTAAAACTTATATATAAAACTATTACGTACGGTTAAGCATATATTTATTTACGAATCTAAATTAACTCTATAAATATGTTTTCTTATATCTTAATAACTTACTTATTTCCGGCCTCGACTTTACGGTAAAATCGCAGCTAATAACGATAAAATTAATCGTTAAAAAATTATTAACCTTCTTACTTATCCGTTTAAAGGAAAGGGTATATATATATATATATATAATAATATATCGATTTTATTAATCTTATCGAAAAGTTCTTTATACTTCTCGGTAATATAATTAAAGAAAACTCGTTTTAACATAGTATATTCGGATCGTATTAATTAAATTATACTCGTAAATAAGCTTCCGATTAAAAAATAAAATTATTTTTAACCCTTCGAAATTTAAAAAAAAATATACCTCGAAAAGGTTTAAAATAAGCTACCTTAAGCCTATTCCTAATATTAACAAATTATTAAATATTTTATACTAGTATTTAGAGCTTAATAGCTCAGTAGTTACGAGCCTGGGTATCTCTTTTAATTGCGACAGGCTTAGGTACCCTATTTCGGTTGATTTTAAGAGATAATTAGTTTAAATCCAGCTTGGGTTACTGTTCTTTTAGGTAATGCCAGCTTAGAAGGAGCTAGATTAATTGGGGCTTCGGTTCCGTTACCGTGTCGGCGACAATTAAGGGGTGGCTGGGGTTTAAAACCAGTTACAATTAGGGGTGCTAGGAACCAATTAATTAATCGGGTATATCTTATCGTTAGTTGCCGTATATTATATAACCTGCATTACGTTTTTCCGGCCTTTAGTTAAAAAGGGACGGTTTTTAACGGGTGTTTCCCGGTTGCGTTTATTAAACCAATTTATGCATGTACTTAATAAATAGATCAGCTTCTTGTATATATGTATATAACTAGATACCTTAATAGCACTTTACCTTATATACTAGTATTTAGCTAATAAATAATTCTAGGTAAAAGTTAATCTGGTAAGTACTTATACCTACAAAAAAAGAATAATATTAAAATTATCTTTAAGCTTTTTATAAAAAAAGCTTAGCTTATTCTTATATATAAATTATCTCCTTTTTAACGAAAAACTAATTACTAAATTTATTTTAAAAATATAACAAAACCTTTTCGTATAATTCTTTAATTACGAATAATACTTAGTACTTAAGTAAATAATTAAGGTTATAATAATAAGAAATAATACTTTACTTATTTATTTACCGGATTATTTTAAGCTTTATTTAATAACCGCTATAACTTATAATAACGTTATGTAAAATAAAAACTTTTAACTCTTAATATTACTAAAGATTTAATCGTAACGGCGTTTATTAATTACGTAATACTAAAAACGGGCGTTATAATATTATCGTACGTATTAATTCTTACGTATATTATTGTTTAATTTTATTTAATCCAGTCGTATCGGCATTAACTAAACATGTTTACTTATAAAACGTAATTCTTAACCGAACGCCATATCTTAGAATATTATTTTTCGTACCGAGTACTACCGATCTAGATATCTTCCTAGTAAATATTTATACCACGCGGAAAAGAATTGCGATTATAAAATAAATTTAATTAAATTTTATATAATTACTAGCTTTAAAAAGCTTTTATTACGATAACCCGAGTAATTATATATTAACTTTTCCCTTATCCGTTTATTTTTCCTAACTTATTTTTTCGATAATACGTTTATTTCTTTCGTTTAACTCTTATATTAATTAAATATAACACCTCTTTCTGCTTTTTTTTGTTCGAGATATATTTATTCGTATTATTTCCTCTTATAACATTCCTTAAATATAAAGAATTAAAATTCTGTTTAAAAAGATTTACCGTACGATAAAAAATCTAAAATACTAATCCGCTTGAAATAATACTAAAATAAACTTATGAAATATACTAGTTAAAATATTTTTAAATAAAATAACTTTATAAACATTTCGTAAATCTTAATAAAAACCCTTTTAAATTCCGTTTAACGAAATTTATCGTACGTTATATAACTTAAACCGCTAACAAGCCGAAAAAAACTCGCTAAAAATAAAAAAGTTACTGAATAAAAAATTATAACGTTATAACTCTAAAATAAAAAAGCTATAATACTTCGTAAAAAATCGCTGGAATATTAAACGATTTAAATCGATAACGCGCTGAAACCCGGACCTATTAAAAAACGAACGATACTAAACCGGTACGATAATTAAATATTTCGGAATTAAGCTTCCGTCTTTTTTAAACGCTACTTTTCTATAAACGCCATAACGCTTAATAAGAAAAACTTTTAACTTTACTACTTTCGGATTAAAGCCGTTTTCGAAAAAGGCCAAAATTATTATATAAAATTATTCAACTTTAATAACGGTTTGTTAATACGATTTTAAAATTCCAAGAAACTTACTTTATACTAAAAAAAGAATATATCGATAAAAAATTGCTAATATAAACGAAATCTTTTTATTTTTTAAATCGAAACGTTAACATCGCTTTATAAAGCCTTTATATTAAAAAAACGTTATTTATTTATTACTGTCAGCAGTTACAGTGATTAAATGTAGGATACTGGCGTAAAACTTTGTGTTAATAATTTTACAGATTAAAAACGTCTGGGACGAGCTGCCTTTATATATATAATCCATATTTAAAGGGTTTTTTTATAATAAAGGGTATCCCATGTAATATTTTTTAACCTAAATTTACTAGCCGTAATTATTTTAAAGTATTAATTGCTGATACGCCCTTTTGCTTTAAGTAATCTCGGTTATTAAACTTTTGTATTTATCGATTTTAAATACTTTTTAATTCGTTCTATATTTTTTCTAATCCTAAATTCGTTACAAATCGTTCGAAATTAATTTTATTAAAAGGCTTTATTAATTTATTTATTTGGTTATTTTTGTTTTTTACGTATTAAAAGCTGATATTATTTTTTTATACCTTTTAACGTACGTAATAATATTTCAGTTGAATATAACGTTTCCTCCGTATTATCTATATTTTTGTTATTTATTTTAACGTATTTATATTATTTTTTAAAATAAAAATAAAGCCCTTAAGTATAAGCCTTAGTTTTATTAGGAAATTCCTAATCCTAGTTATTTCCGTTGTAGTTATTTTTACTTTTACGTATTTTACTTTAATAATATATTTAATAATAATATTTTATACCTTTAAAATCCATAATACGGGCGTTTTAATTATAAAAAATACGTAATTTGTTATAAATTTAATTAATTTATTATTTATAAAGCTTATATTTATTATTCCGAACAGGTTTAAGTTATTGTATTTCCGGTATAGGTAATTTTCCAGTTTCCGGTACCGAAAAAATAAGTTTACCGTACTGTTTAAATATTGCGGTAATCGCTTAATATATTCCTAGTATTTAAATAACGGGTTATTTATAAACTTAACCCAAATTAACGTTATAAACGTTATATCCGGTTTGTTAATATAATTAAAAAAATTAAATTTTTTAATAAAGTTCGTATATTTATACGTTTTTTTTTTATTAATTACGCCTTTATTTCTTACGGCGTATTTTAAATAATTTTTAATAAATAACATAAATTATTTCCGTATAATGTTTAGTCCTATTAATTTTAGTAACTTTTTAATATATTATTATTAGTCCAGCTTAATATTTCCTGTTAGTAAAGAACGGATAATTCGTATATTTAGGTATTAGTTAACGTCTTTTAAGTTTTTAATAAATATATTTTCAGTTATTCCTTTAGTAATATCTTTAAAACGTTATTTATTAGGGCCGAAAAGCAAAAAATTATTTACGTACAAAACGATAACGTTTCCTATCTTCGAATTATGATATATTACGTTATCCAAAATTAACGGGCGAAAACATTATTTTGCAAATATTTTTTTTACTTTTTTCTACCAAATAGTTCCGGCTTGCTTTAAGCCGTATAAAGGGTTTATTAACTTAATAATTTTTTTAGGGGAAAACTGGTATTTTATTTTATTTTCCGGGTATACGTCAAAATACTTTTTTAATATTGGAAAAAGTTTTATGTAAATATTTTTTTTTAAATTGCCGTTTAAATAAGCCGTAATAAAATCGATTTAAAATATATACCAGCCCAAGGTAATAGTTAATGTTATTAAGATTTTTTAATATATAGCTTTTATAATGTTAGTTAATGTTTTATTATAATTAATTCTTTTCCGTTAAGTAAATCCCTTAATATAAATACGGGCTTTATATTTTTTTAATTTTTTTATAAACGTATATTTTTTTCTTAATATTTATTTCGCATTTACCAGGTACCCGTATGCCTTATCGTTTAATATAAAATAGAAAATTCCGTATTAAAAATTTTCTTTAATTCTAATAAAAATAACTTTAAGTTATATTTTGCGTTTTAAATTTTTTATAACTTCCTTTAATAATAAACCGTTATTTATTATAATATATAATTTATAATCGTTTTCGTCTTAGTTTTTAGTATTTAACAATAGGTAAAAATAAAAAACGTTATTATTATTACTTTTTTGGGTTAAAATTAGTTTTAATTTATGCATTAGTTTTAATATTTCGTCTGGGGTTTTTAGGACGTATAATTCGGGGACCGTTTTTTTCGGACGTTTTTTTTTCCGTTTAATTTGTTTAATTTCCTAATCCGTATCGTTTTTTAAAACGACGTTATCGTTCTTGTTTTTTATTTTAATACTTTATTTTTAACGGTATTTTAATTATTTTTATACGGGTTACGGAAATAACCGAATAATATTTTTCGGGTTAAAAGGTTATCCTAATTTTTCCAAGTCCTTATAAATAATAATATACGGTATTATTAATAATTTACCGCCTTTTAACAACTATACCTTATAATTATATATCCCCTAATAACCTAATAACATTTCTTTTATTTTACGGATTACCAATTTTTTTAATTTAGTTTTGTAATTTTTATCGATTAGAATTATACATTTATTATTAAAAATCCGAAAGTAATTATTATCAAATTTATAAAATTTATTAAATTCGAATACGTTTTTAAAGTATTTAATTAATATTACGTTTTTTATTATTAATTATCCAATTTTGTTAACGGTATACGTTATTACTTTTATTATAAAATCCTAAAAATATATCGGTATTTTTATTTAAGCCGTAATTATGCGTATTTCGTCTTAAAAAAATTATATCCCTCGTTCTGTAACTTTATTCTAATATTAATTATAAACGTTAAAAATTACCAATTTAATACTTTTTATTACGTAAAAATTTTCGATAATCGTTATACCGAACTTTTTACCGTTATTAAAACGTAAAATCTACGCCTTTTTTTTTTTTACCTTTTATATCCGGTAATAACGTTTCCAAACGCTTAAATATCCGGATAATATACGTATACAAATTTTGCTATATTTCGTCTTTAATCCTAAACGAATAATATTTTTTATAACGCAACAAATCGTTTATAATAAGCCCGAAATAACCATTATTTTCGATATTAATAAGTTTAACGGTTTTTATATCATACCAAATAATTTTTTTTACGTATATATTTTTTTTTTTATAAGTTAATAAACGGTATTTTCCGTATCTTTTTTTCGTTATATATTATGTAAAGGAACGATTTTATATCGTTAAGGTCTAAATTTATCCCCCTAAATTTTTTAATAATTCAAATTAATCGTTTAATATTAAAATAATAAAGGCGGCGGTATTAAAGGATAATTTTTTTTATAATTTCGTTTATTATAAAAATTTTTCTATTTTTAAATACCTTTATAAAAATTATCCTTAAGTTATTAATTAGGTTACCGCTATTTTTTTTACCGAATATTTTTTTTAACGCGTATCTTTATTAATAATTTTTATCGTTTAGGGATTTTAAGTTTTTAATAGTAAGTTCCGGCTTTTTATAAAATTATAAAAAAAATCCTTTTCGGGAAACGTTAATAATTATTAATTTAAACCTATTAAGGTTAACCAAGGTATTTCTGTTTAAATAACCTTCCTTTTTGTAAAATATTTTTCCGGAAAATACTTTTAAGGGAAAATCGTTAATATATAACGTATACTTTACTATAATTTCGTTATTTTTTTTATTAAGGCTTTTTAAAAGTTACTTTATAATACCGATAAAGGTAATAGCTATAAGTTTTCCGCCTGTTATAATATAAATTCCCTTGGACTTAATATCCAGTACCGAATTCTTCTCGAAATCGCCGATATTATTAATAATATTAACGTTTGCTTCTAAATCCTAAAATAACTTATTTTTATCGTTTTCTATAAAAAAATGCATATGCAAAAATATAACGCTGTTTATAATTATCGCTTTGATTATTTCAGGGTAATTAATTACTATAACTTTAAAGTTTTCGGTTATTTATAGTTATAATTTAAAGCAATTAGTTCCTTACAGCTTAAAGCTTTAAGTTACTTATAATTTAAGGTTTTCAACCCCTATAATTCCTTACGTTATTTTCTAAACCATTTCGTCGTATTACTACATAAAATTTTAAAGCTGCTATTTGTTAACGTAAACGTTAAAGATTTTTTCATTTAAACGGTATAAATTTTTTAAACCTTTAGAAATAAATTACTTTTCGCTTTAACTACCATTACGGATATTACGAAAACTATTACTTTAATTATTTTAACTATTATTACTACTATTATTACGCTAGCTACCATTTTAGCCTTACTTCCTTTTTTTGCTTTTGCCGTTTTTTTACAACTTAAAGCAATCTTTTGCTAAATATTTATATTTGCCATAATTAAAATAAAGTAACTTTCCGTTTTTGTTTTATGCAGGCTTATTATTTCGGAAATTATTATTATTATTTTTGTTTCTTTTACTTTTTCGTACGTTAACGGACCGTCCGTTATTTTTTTTCTTATTAAATCAGTTATAAAATTCGCTATTAAAGTCGTTAATTAACTGTTAAAAAAAATAATCCGTTTACCGTAGCACTAACTAAATAGTTTTATACCAACTACCAGCACGGTTTTTTATAACAGTAAAAAACATAATAATTGATTCCTCCGTTTTAAGTTACATACTACAACCTTTTACCTTACGGAAAAACTTTTAAAACTTAATAATAAATTATACCGGATTTCCTTTATTATAAGTAACCTTATTAAACTCCTTTTAAAGGGACCTTTACCTAGCCTTACTTATTACTACATAAGTCCTCCGGAACGTCCTTAACATTTTCGTACCTTTTTTAATACCTATAATTAATTTCAAAGGCGCCTTTTTGCAAATTTTAATAATAACTTTCGCTAAACCGAACTAATTTAACTAACCTAACTTTATCCCGTTTTCATAGCTAATTTTTTTCATCGCAAAACTTAAAGCGTTATTTTAAAACTCCTAATTAACCTAACCTATTAAATAATTTTCCTTATCCAACGAAAAGTTAAAACATTTTTAACGTAATTTTGCATTTGCATTACTAAATTTCTTAAAATCCTTCTTTCTATTTTTCAAGTAAACGCCTAATTCGTTAAAATTATTTAAGTTATTAAAATTCGAAAAACTGCTGGGAATATTAAGGGAATCATCTAAATTATCAGGGTTATCGCGTACCATTCCTTTTCCTTTAAATAACTTACTTTTCTTTCTTTTCGGAAGGTCGGGTTTTTTTATAAACCACTTTCTAAATTTCGTTTCGCCTTTTTTTAATAGGTTAATCTTTTTTATATCGCTTTTTAATATAATAAATACTTCCTTAAAGTTACCAACCTTAACTTTAAACGGTACGTTTTATAATATTTTCGGTTATATATTTATATTACGCAAACTTTTAAAACTTTGCGTTTTAGGTTAGAACGTATTTAACAGTTATATTATCATAGTATTTATACGCTTTATAATATCGTTATTTTTTTTTTTCTGAAACTTCAACTTTTTAACCTCTTTTTTAACTTGCCGATACCTATCTTTTCGTACCCTAATATTACGTTTAATACCGCTTATATTAGTACTTAAAAATATATAAAGTTTATTTAGGTCCGCTATAATTTATTATCTTTAAATAAAAGTTTTAAATCGGTTTTTTTTCGGTTGTTAAAGTAATAAAGTGTTTTCTAAAAACGTCCCAAAAACAGGTTTTTTTCCTACCGCCTTATTTAATATAAGTTTTTATTCCTTTTTTTCCTCATTGTAAAATTCGTTTTAGGGAATATCTCCATCATAAAAAAATCCTAACTAGGGAAAAAGAAATAAAATTTTAAATAAGCCGTTTTGCTTAGCAGAGAACTACCTAAAGTTCCGTTACTTATTCGCTATTGTTAATTACCTAATTTTTTTTCGAATCGTTAACTAAACAACTTTCTTTTAAATCTTATACTCTTTTTGTTAACTTAGCCTGTAAATAACCACTTCGTATAACGTACTAAGTTACCAATCAATTAAAAAATGCAATTATATCAGCAGTTATAATAATTAAATATAGGATGCTAGCGCAAAACTTTATGTTAATAATTTTGCAAACTAAAAACGTTTAGGGCGAACCGCCTTTATATATATAATTCATACTTAAAAGGTTCTTTTATAACAAAAGATGTCCCAGGTAACATTTTTTAGCTTAAGCCTACCAGCCGTAATCATCTTAAAGCACTAACTGCCGACAATTACTATATTTTTATTATATAAAATACCCGTTTATTAAACTTATTATTATCTAGTAAAATGATTATTTAAATCTTAGATTATTAAAAATTATAACAGCTCTTTAAAAATACGAAAAAATACTGTTTATCGGATAGTAATATAATAATTAATATTTATTTAAAGTATCGTAATAATTTCGAACGTAAAAGGCTATTAAAAACTTATTCGATTAATAATATAAATATCGGATATAAATATCATTTTCTTAAAAAGCTCGACGATCTCTCTTTTTAAGAAAAAATTGATTATTTTCTATGTTTTTTTCGACTATATTATAAAGTTTATAATTAATAATAAGATACTATTAAGTACTAGTTATAAGAAATATATTAAAAAAAATCTATTATCGAATTTTCGAATAATATAAAGAATTTAATTATTACGATATTCTTTTACTTATTTCTTTAAATAATTCAAGAAATTTATATATTTTAAAACGACGTTAATAAGCTTAACCTGGCGGAAATAAAATTTTATTTTTTAAATACCTAAATCTCGAACTACCGCCGCCATTGTTAATTATTACATTCTTTTTTTATAAAAATATAAAAATTAACTTAGTTAAATTGTAAAACTAATAATATACGAAAAACTTAACAATTCCCGCCATTTTTATAAAGCGGATATATAAAAAGAAATTTTCGACCGTAAAAATATATATATATAAACTTTATCATCTTAAATACCGATTACGAATTAATAAAACCGATTTTATAAATATTAAAACGTTGTTATTTTTAATAACCGGACCGTAATAATGATATTTCCCTGTTAAATAATAATACGTTAATAAAATAATATTTATATTATTTAAAAATTTCCGTTTAGTTATTTTAATTTAAAAAATATCGGCCGTAATAATAATATTTGTTACGAAACGTTAACGTTTTATCTATTTCCTTTAAATAAGCCGGCCGTTCTCGTTAAAGTTAATAAATTATTTTTTCTAATCGAAATTATTTAAACGGGTTAAATTAAACGTTATAATAATGTTAAACTTTCCCTTATAACGGTTGATATAGTTAAAAACTAACCGTTTATTTAAATTAAATATAATATTAATTTTACGGATAATTTTTACGAAAACTTTTTTTACGAATATTTACGAAGTTTTTCCCGAAAGAAAAAACGGCTTTAAAACGTTAAGTAAATTAAATAATAATATATATAATATTTTATAGCCTAATAGCTCAGTGGTTGCGAGCCTGGGTATCTCTTTTAATTACGACAGGCTTGGGCATTTTATTTCGGTTAATCTTAAAAAATAACTGGTTCAAATCCAGCTTGGGCCACCGTTCCTCTAGGTGGCGCCAGCCTAAAAAGGAGCTAGACCAATTGGGGCTTCGGCCCCGCTACCGTGTCGGCGACAACCGGAGAGGTTGGGGGCTTTAGGAACCAACTAATCAAAAACCAATCGTGTATCTTATCGTCAGTTGCCGTGTCATATAACCCGTATTGCGTTTTTCCGGTCCTTACCAAGAAGGGACGGTTTTTAGGGGGTGCTCCCCGGTTGCGTTTGTGCAGAACTATTTGTGTACATGTATGTAGTGAACGGATTAGCTGTATATATATATATAGCTAGCTAGATATTTTAATAGCACTTTACCTTGTATATAATATTTTATAATATATATAACATAATACGAATTATTCGCTTAATTATTAAGTGAAATATATGTTATAATAATATAAAAATAGATTTATTACGTATTCGGTTTTTTATTTTTTAATATTTAATATTCTTTTCCGATTTACGAACCGTTATATTAATATGATCCGTATAATAAAAGGATTTTTTAATAAGTTAAAACGGATTTATAAACGCTTAATAGTAAATCGGTTAACAAAAACCGAATAAAAAATAAAAATAACGATAAATCCGAATATATCGATTTTATTTAGCAAATTATTTATTTTTAGTAAAATGGTGCAGGGTTTAAGGACTTAGTTTCAGGCTAGTTGATTAGTTCCACTTAGCTTTGAGAGTATTTTTAGGAGCTTTTTTCCTTCGGGTATAACCCTGTTATTATTTATTATTATTAACAATTTTCTTTTACGGTTTTAATATTAATTAATACAGATTTGCGTTGTTTTGCATATTGTTCTAATTATGTTTTTACCAGTGATTATTTTATCGGATATTTATTAATTAGGATTAAGTTTCCCCGACCTAATTTATTTGGTATTTTTAGTAAGGAGACTGGCCTTAGTTAATTACCGAAGTAATTTACGATTTTTTATTAAGAAATCGGAATAAATAAGGTCTTAATTAAAAAGTTTCCGATTAAGATTGTTACGGAAAGTTATAAACGATTACGATTGCGAAAATGGTAATTTGAGAGATATACGGTTACGATACGAATAATAGCAAAACGATACGTTAATATTATTAACTTTGGTTACGAGCGATTAATATAAAGTTGTTGAGTGGGATATAATACCTTATTATAAGACGGAGTTTTTTTTAATCGACAATAGGAAAGTATAGACGAAGGCGGTAGTAATAGAATATGGCCTGATTAATTTGTTTTGTATTAATCGCAGGATTTAAAAAAAAAATTTATTATAAGACGGTTTATATAATAGGATAAAAGTAAGCGAAAATTATTAGTAGAGATAAGGATTAACCGAAAGATTTATAGTGATTAGTAACGAGAATTACGTATTCAAACGAAAATTAAGAAATTAAAACAGTGGGACCGACGATGTGGTTAACGATATGAAGCGGATTGTAAATTTAAACAAAAAACGGAAAGGGCTTGTAAAGCTAAATATTTCGGTTTTAAAAAAGGAGTTATAAAAAAAATAGCGTTTTTTTACGAAGTACGAAAAAGCCGATATAACCGTTAAGTATCGATATCTGGACCTGCTTGTTATTAATTAGTTGGTATTTAATATGGACGTTATTAGGTAAAGTGTTATAGGATTTATTATTTATATTTAGCTTAAATATTAAAGCGGTTAAAATGGTAATAAAGGTGGTAATTTTTACGATAAGAATAGTTTTATTTAAATTCGAACGATAGCGACGTATTAATTAAAAGGTAACGGTTTAGTTTAAAGTTAGAAAAAGGAAAATATTCGTTTTTAAGTTACGAAATAATCTTAAAATATACTTAAGAAAAATTTTAAAAGCTATTGTTTACCTTATGCTTAAGTATAGTTTAATTACTGGAGCGGTATTTTTAAATTTAAAAAACTAAAGGATTACTTTTAAAAATTAATTATTTAAATTTGGTTTTAGCCGATTTATTAAAAAACTTTCGAAATTTTCAGAAATTATTATATAAGTAAAATCGCAAAGCTTAACATTAATACCGGAGTTCTTTAACAAGAAAGATTAAAGCTTTGCTTTAAACCTTATTATCCGGTATCAATTAAAGGAACAGTAAAACGAAAGTAAAGTTAATAAAGCTAAGCTCCCGAATAATCCGATCGGATTACTAAAGTTTGTAAAAAAATCGAATATCACTAAGATTACTATTAAGATATTTAAAAAACGGAAGGTTTCGTTAATTTAAACCCTTTCGGAATTATTTATTGGATTTACGGTATTAATATTAAACGTTATACCCGTAGAATTTGTTGATTAAAGGGATTTCGGCTTCCTTAACGACATAATAAATAAATTTGCATCTTTTATGGTTTTCCCGAATTTATTTATTTATCCTAAATTTCCCTTTTTAAGTACTAAAGTTACCGATTAATTTAAAGGTATTTATAAATTGTTTAAAAAGTATAAATTTAAAAATATTAAGATAATTATTAAATTTCCTTATTAAACTAATAATCCGAAAATAAAAAACCGAATTCAGGTTATATTTAAAGGAGTTATTAAATAAAACGATATTATTACAAATATTTTGTGAATTTTCAAGTTTTAAGATTTTAAATAAATTCGGATTATTAAGGACCGGTTAAAGGCTTTAACGAAATAAGTTTAACGTAATATTTTTAAATATATTTATTAATATTATATGAAATATACTACAAAAATTCGAGATATTATCGAAAAGACTAAGTTTAAAGGGAAAACGATTAATAAGGACAAGTATATTAAAAGTTTGCTTAAAGGTTTTTCGGTTAGTTATTTCGACAAAGTCCTAAATAACTTTTTTATAAAGTTTAAAAATTTATACGTATTGCTTTATAATAAAGTTTTAAAATTAATTAGGGATTAAGTACTTAACAAGGTTAGACTAATACGTTATAACGGATATAAAAAGTAATTAAAAGTCCGTTTTAATTTTAATTATATAGAAAATAACCGATGTTATTTGTTACAGTAATAAAAGGCGAAGTATTAGTTTTTAGGGAATTTTAATCCGAGATAAATATCGTTTAGCCGTTTTAATTAAGTGTCCGAGATTACAAATACGTTCTAAGAATTAAAAATTATTTAAGTACGATAAATTTAAAACCTAGAGGCTTTTATAAAGAAAATAAGAAACCGGAAGGTTTTAGGATTTCTTAATATTACGCCTTGCTAAGATAGGAATCCCTTTAGGTTTACGATTACGGTACTAACTTTTCGATTAATATAATAAGTTTTTAACCGAAAAAAATTAAATAGGAAATCTTTTACCGTAACCGAGAAGGTTATCGTAATGGTTACCGAGGTAGTTATTAAGAGTAATAAGGAGGTAAATACGGTAATTTTAAGTTTAATATTTATTAACTTTGTTTAAAGAACGGATATTTTATATATAGCTATAAGTTATTTATAAATATAAAAAATACGGGGTTAATTTCGTTCGATAACGGTAGTTATACGATTTATTTTAGATTTAAAAATAATCCGATTAAAATAAGTATTATTTAATTTCCGAATATTTTTAAGTATTAAGTAATCGATACCTGGATTTTTATTTAGAAAAAGGTTTTTGAATAAATACATAAGGCCTAATAGCTCAGTGGTCGCGAGCCTGGGTGTCTCTTTTAATTGATGCAGGCTTGGGCACCCTGCTAATTGATCGCAAATAACAGCTAGTTTAAATCTAGCTTAGGTTACCGTTTTTTTAGGTGGCGCCAGCCTAAAGGAGCTAAACCAATTAGGGCTTCGACTCCGTTACTGTATCGGCGACAATTAAGGGGTGGCTGGGGGCTTTAAAATTAATTACGATTAGGGGCGTTAGGAACTAATTAATTAATCGGGTATATCTTATCGTTAATTATCGTATTAATAACCCGCATTACGTTTTTCCGGCCCTTGGCTAAAAAGGGACGGTTTTTAAAGGGGTACTTCCCGGTTATATCGTATAATCCTTTGTATATGTATATAGTAAACGGATCAGCTATACATAGCTAGATACCTTAATGGCACTTTACCTTGAATAAATATATAATTCGTTAGGTTTTCCCAATTATAACCGAGATAAAATATAGTATTTTAATCGGCGATACAGCATTATAAAAAGTTCGGATAGTTATAGTTTTCATACCGATAAAAATAAATTATAGTTTGATATTATTAAACTGTTACGTTTTATAACGATTTTAAAGTTTAATAAATAGGAGGATTTTATTAATTAAAACCGGGTTACCGAGATTAATTTTATTAATTTCGTTACGAAAAATAAGTAGCCGTTTTATAAAAAAACTTTATTACCTAAATAGTTATAAAGTAATATTATAGAGGTTAAAAATACCCGTTACCTAGAGGAAATATATACGTTAAAGATCGATAATTTTAATTAGCTTAATATTTTTATTAATATTATATTAATTAAGCGTGCTGGCGAGGAAAAGGAGTTTAGTAAAAGTATAAAAAAATAAGGTCGATAACGATAAAGTTATATAAGATGGGCTTTTATTTATAAATATAAATACCGGTATTAAAACGGACGATATTATTAGTTATGGCAGTTTAATTAATAAGGATTTCGTTAAGTTTTGGAAGGCGAAAATTTAAAAGAACGTTAAAAAGAAGTTTAAAGTTACTTAGGCCGATTTAATAAAGGTCCATCTGGATTTTAACAAGGTTTTTAAAAGTTTTATAGTTAATAAGGTACTGGAAGTATTTGGTTGTAAAAATAAAAAAACGATTAAGATAACCGAAGCCGAAATTCGAGGTATTAATACCTTAGCGGAAAAATAGTAAAATTTTAAGATTTTTATTTTAGATATTAAATATAAAGCCGAAAGTAAAAGTAAAGTTAGCGTTTTATTAATCTAATAATGTAATCTAGCCGAATATATTACCCCGTTATTTAGATTTGCGGTTAAAATAAATTATGGAAACGGCGAAAATTTAATTAATAACGTTGTTAATACCGGAGTCGAATTTAATATTATTGTTACGTTTTATATAAGAAAATATAAGTTAACAATAAAATAAATCCGAATATTATTTATAGGCTTTAACTTTTAAAAAAGGATTCGATTTAAAGGTATAATTAAGATTTTTATTTAATTAGTCGGCCGATTAATTATTATCTTTTTTTTTTGTCGTCGACGATAATTATGCGGCGTAATTATTAATACTGGGACTTAACTTTATAGCGAAATCGAAAATAATTTTAAATATGAATCCGGAAAAAATAAAGGGAATTTTAAAATTCGGCTTCGTAAAAATTATTATCCCGTTAATGCTTATTAGGGCGAGTTAACCGTAATATTGATGTAAATAATAAATTTGAAAAAAAGTAGCCGGTAAATTAATAAACCGTTTTACTGGCGAAAACAAGTTTATAAATAAAGAAATAAACGAATTTATTACAAGTTTTTATATTTTTTCGATTAATAATACGTATATTAATTAAGATTATATTACCGTTTAAAAAATTATTAAGAATAAATTAAAGCTAAAAGATATTATTTTATATTAGTTTTATAATAAAAAATTTACGTACGTTTTATATGGAATTTTATAAAATAAAATACGTAATAAAATCGAAAAAAATAAAGCTATATCAATTTATATTATATATAAGCCGAAAGAAAAAAAATGTATTCCTGTTAATTATGTTTTTTCCGACGGATTTATATTACCCGGAAATTTAAATTAGAAAAATAAGGAGTTTTTTAAAATTTAGCAAATTATCGATTAAAATAGCGGATATTATAACAAACCCGGTATTTTATTAACAGTTTTATTTCTTAAGTTTTTTATTATAAAATGCAATATACGTTTTATCGAAAGTAATTAAATATAATATTTAATTAATTAGGTAATAAATTTACTCGTACGGAAAAGGTTTTTTTTTAAGGAAATGCTATTTCGCAAAAAAATTGCCTTAACTTAAGAATAGTTAAAATATAAAAGGATTAAAAATTATATCGTACCTTTTTATAAGATGCGTACGATTTTTTATAAGGCATGATAAATTAAAGGTATAGAAGTATTAATTAATATAAAAAATAAATTAATCGATATATTACGAATCCGGATTTAAAAAGGCGTATTTAAATAATTTTACGTTACGTATAAAAATACCTAGTTTTTCGTTTAAAAGAAAAAGAATAATTCACGATTAATTAATTCCGCGATTAAGTTAAATGTTATTACGTTACGAAACGCGTTTATACCCGAGAATTACGATAAGTTTTTTTTTTTAATTTTGCTATATATTTTTTAATAACGTTAATAAAAAAGATTTCCGAATACAATTAAGTTATTTTAGCCTTTGTTAACAGAAATTATACGACATTTTCGATATTATTAAGGTTGCTGAAAATAATAAGTATACCTATAGGTTTTATTAACTTTGTAATTTATTTTTATTACGTTATTAGGAAAATTTTTATTAATTTAATATCCGAAATAATACGATTATTCGTAAATAACGTCGGAATTAAAGGACCGAAAACGCGGTATAATAAGGTTGAGATTTTTTTTAAAATTAGAAAATTCGTTTTTAAATATATCGTTAATATTGATAAAACGTTTTTAAATTACGAATTAATCGGCGTTATGATTAATATATAAAAGTCGTAATAATGCTAAAAGATAACGGTTATAATTGGATTTTTCTACAGAATGAATGGCCGTCGATCCGATAATATTAAGGTAATGAAAATCCTAGAGATCGGATTGTGTAAAAATGTTACGGAAGTTAAAACTCTTTTAAGGATTACAGTTTATTATCGGATTTTCGTTAAATATTATACTATAGTAATTAACCCGTTAAGACGGTTATTACGAAAAAACGTAACATTTATTTAAGATTTCGATTAGGATTTTGTTGTAGAAACTTTAAAAAAACATTTACGATATCTCCGACCTTAATTATATTAAATTATAATTCCGAAATAAAGCTAATTATCGTAAAGACCGATTTCTATAAAGAAAAGTTTAGAAATATTTTAAGCCAGTTAATTAATAATATCAAGTATTCCGCGTATTTTAAAAGTGGTATATAAAAAGGAGCCGAGTTAAATTATAATGTTAGCAAGTTAAAATATTAAGTTATTTTTAAGATTTTAAGGCAATTTCGAAATTATATTTACGGAGTCCGATTTAGATTAAAAATTAACGTTAAGGTTTTGGTAATTTAAATTAATAATTTCTTAAGTTTTTTATTTAGAACTTTGCTTACCCGATAAATTGTTTGGATAAATTAATTCGATCTTGAAATTAAATATGTTCTTAGTAAGAAAAATATAACTACGGATAGCATATTTAAGATTTTACCTGGGCCTTTTAACGCGTTAAACGATTAATAAAAAAAATCGATAACTTTATTAATATCTAATTAAATATTATTCGACTTAGTTTAATTATAACCAGGATTATTTTTGGATTTTATAAATTTATTTAAAAATAAAGATTTTTTATCGGAAATTAATTTAAAACGTTTTAAAAATACGCGAAGTTTTTAACGGCGCTAAAGTTTTTTAATCGATTTAATACCGTTCCAAAAAAGAAAAAAACGGTTTTTAAAAACGAAACTTTAAAGTATTTTGTTTAAGACGGTATTTTTTAACGTAAAACGAATAAGTAATATAACAGTTATAAAGTTATCAATACCGAGCAAAAACGCCGATTAATAATTAGATAATGTTATAAGAAATTTGGTTATAAAGGTAAAAATTCGATTTACTGCTATATAATAACTTTTTATTATTATTAATAAGGTATATATAAATATATTTAAAAGGCGATATTTACGTACCTTAAATGTTAAAAAACGGCTAATCGACGTTTCGAAAAAAGTTACGGTTTTTCGTAATTTATCTTTATAATTGTTATTTAGGTAATCGATATTTAATTTATATTTAACGATAATAATTATAAGGCGATTATCGAAATTAAATGCGAATTTATATAATTATTTGGAAACCGGGGCTTTACGATTAATAACGTTAATAACGATTAAAAAATTTCTGGAAAAATATATTTTTTACCGGTACGGTATTCCGATTAAGATTAAAATAAATGGTAATTCCGAAAATAAGGGCGAAATTATGAAAGTTTATATTACGTTATATGTCGAACGGAAAAAAGACGCGGTTTACGTTATTTAGTATTAAAGGTTTGTCGAAAAAGGATATATATTAATCGTTAAAGCTTTAATAAAAGCGATAAATGGTATTAGCAAAAAATAAATTAAGTTCTTACTTAAAATAGTTTTTGAGGATAATATTACTAAAAAAGTTATAGCTTAAGTCCTTATAAATTATTATATAAATAAAAAAACATTTTAACCGATTAAAACGGTACTGGCGATATGGAAAATTATAACCTAGAACCCAAATACCCCGAGAAAAAATTTAATTTTATAACAAATTCAACTTTTTTAAAAAAGGTTAAAGATATGGTTAAAATTACCCAGTTTATTAGCGATTAAAGGTGTAAAGTTGCTAAATTTGCTAATTATAAAAATCATAACAAAATAAGGGATAAACCTTTAAAAGTAAACGATTTAGTATTATTATATAATATGCGGAAATATATAAAGATATTTAAAAATATAAAGTTTAAATATTATTAAACTAGACCGTATTTAATTAACGAGATTACTAGTTAAGGTATTTACCGCTTAAAAGAAATTAATAAAACGTTATTATAAGGAAATTTTCCTATTAATAGATTAAAGTAATTTATAAAAGATAAAAAAAGATATTAGGAACCGATTAATTTATAAAAAGAGAAATAGAGGAAAATATGATTACGAAAAATGTTAAGTTATTTAAAAACTGGCAACTTAAAGTTTTAGAACTTGTAAGAACGAATATTAAGGTATAAATCCTAAATAGCCGACGGGAAAGTTACGTTATCGTAAACGATAAGGATATAAATAAAGACGATCGATTAGTTAAAAAAAGGAAATTAATACGTTTAATTACGAGAAACTAAAATACAAAAATATTATTTCCGAATAATTTTACCGTATTATTAAACCCCGATACTTTTACCGTTAATCGAAAAATTCTTATTTAACCGATCGAGAAGTTATATAAGTGGGATTAGTAATATAATTTTTAAGTAATATTTAAAACTGGTTCCTAGTAATTTTTTGAAATATTAAATAATTGCTATCGTTTAAATTCTCTATAATTTACGGCTTTTTTTTAAAATTAGCTTTAAAAGCTTTAAACCGATTATTTTTAAATATATACCTATAACTTTTAATAAACCCGATATAATTATTATAAAAGTTCTTATCGAAACCTAAAATTAACCGATAATTAAAGAAGGGAAATATGCCGGCTTAATTAAAATATTTTAAATTATAATATCGCTTTTCGTATAACTTATAAAGTACTAGGTTAACTATTTTAAACGTTTAAATAAATAACCTAATAACGTACCGAAAATCCTTAACTAGCTATAACATAAATTAGCCTACGGGCCATTTACGATAAATCCCGAGAAAACGGTATTTATTTTATTTTTTTTAAAAAAATAAATATTTTGTCAATCGGAAATTCAATATTAACTGCTTTCCAAAAGTTCGTAATAATAATTCGTTATTTTAAATATCAACTTTTTACTAGATCGAAAGAAAAGGTAATTAATATAATATTAATATATATAACGAAAAAAAACTTATTTCGAAATGCTTGGAAATAATACGGGTTATTATAGTATATTTATCCTAATATTTATGTAATTTTTCGATTTCGTCGAATTATATACGAAAAAAAGTTAAAATTCTTTAATTTATATAAAACTTAAGTAATTAATTAATAATACGAAAGATACGGATTGCAAATACTGGCGACGGAATAAGTATAAATAATAAAGTATTTCTAAAATTAAGATTAGGTATTATAAATATTAATCGATAAATACCAAACTGCTTTACGGTACCGATAACGGGTATCGGATTTTTTTCGATCGATTTTATTATACCAGGGTTAAGGAAATAAAATTTAAATAACCAAAAGTTATTTATAATTAAGGTTTTAAAAGATATTTTTTTATTATTAACGGCTATATTACGATATTAATATTATAAAAAAGCCAGGTTATAAATAAATACTTAACGGTATATAAGATTCTAAAGTTTACGGGTATTATTAAAGTTATATAAAAGCTTAATACTTTAATTAAATTTTAAGGTTTTATTAATACGATAAATAGCAAATTTAATAAAAATAAGATAATTTAATATAAAGAAAATTTTCCTTACGGCGAATAAATATAACGTTAAATTTCTGAAAATTGCGATTAAGTCTAATAACAGAATCGGTTTTATCCTAAACGTATTTATTTTTTAAAGACGAATATCTTAATAATTTAATTAATTTTATTAAATTATTATTTACGCGGGAACCTTAAACTTTAAATAAACCTAAAGGCTTACGAAAACTTATAATAAAGTTAATTAATGTAATAAATGTATATATGTATATATAAGCAAATGTTAAAAAAGAAATTAAAAAGAAAAGTCGGTATTAAAAAAAATTATAAAATTATCAGAAAAGAAAAGTTATAAAAAAAATATAGGAACGAAAAGGGTACATATATATACTCCTGATTATACGAGTTGTAACAGCTAATTATACCTTTTTATATAATTTCAAATGAAATTTTTTAGGATTTCCTTAACGTATACAATTTTAATTAAGAAAAATCTATACGGGCCTTATATTTTTCTAATTAGTTACGTTTCTCGTTTAATTTTATTTCTTAATATTTCTTATATATATATATAACTTTAAACACTTATTAATTATATTTCCAGTTTTTACATATTTATATATTCCTATATATATAACTTTTATTTATATATATTTATACCTGTTAATTAATTTAATACCGTTTATTATAATATCCTTTTCCAAAAAACGCTTGGTAAAGCCTATTTAATATATCCCTAAATCTGAAGCCAAAAAAATAATTAGTTTCGATGGGGTAATTTTAGCTAGATTATTAACGTCTTTATCCGTTGTATTATTAATATAAAAAAGATAATAAAGAAGTTATATTACAAATTTTACCGATTTAACTTTTTTCTTTAATATACATTTTATTTAAAATCTAATCGGTTTTTTTCCATTATTTTTTTGATATAGAAAAAATTAAACCTTGGGAATTATTAAAAGTATTTCCTAAGTTCGAAAATAAAGCTAAACTTTAATATAATGTTATTACTGCATTTTTCTACAGGACCTTAATATTTTTAAATAATAAAAAATATTTCGGATTAAAAAATATTACAGGTTTAATATATTTTATCGCTAATAGTTTTGCCGAGAATAAAGTAATATATATCCTTAATGTAAGTTATTTTATTATTTATTAATATTATACCTTAATAAACGAAAAGTTAAAAATTGCAATTCGGGTAATTATTTTTAATTTCGTTTAAACCGTAATATATAATATTATCTAAATCGACGAAAATAAAACCTATAGTTATTAAGTAAGCATTTTGCATATCCGATTAAAGCAATTTCTAGTATTATTTAATACTGCCTTTTTTAAAAACCGAATTAAAAATATATTACGACTTTATTATAACGGATAAAAACAGGTTAATTTTAATAATTTACCGGTCCGTATTATAAAAGCTAAAACTTTAATATAAATTAAAACATAAATTTATAAAACCTAGATTATTTTTTTTTATATTATCGTTAGGGGTTTTTTATAATAAAAAACAAAAGTAAAAAAATTATAAAGCGAAATAAATATAATTAATAATTTTACTACGGTAATTAGGAATTACTTAAATTTATATTTAAAAATAAACAACAAAAAAATACCTAGGTATTATTAACCGGATAAACGTCCGTCGCCTATTTCGGAAAAGTTTAAATTATTATTAACGCACTTTTTTTCCCTATATATTTCTTATATTTCCGTTAATTAAATATATCCTTTTTCCTTTAACAAATTACAATTACAATAACCCCCGCTTAAAATCCGTTATAACTTTAAGGCTAAATACGTATGACGACCGTTTTTTAATAATTAACGCGTTAAAACTATGTTACGAAAAAGGTATACGACGTTATATAGATAAATAAAAGATATTTATAAAAATATTAAGAAACGACCGGAACCTTATTTTGTCCAAGGATAACCTAGCTAGAAAAAGTATAAGGAATCGATTAATAATAACTTTCTTAAAAATAAAACGTAAAAAAATAAGGAAAAAGCTAAATAAAAAAAGGAATTAAAGAAACGAAAAGGACGAAGTTTTAAGTTAAAAATGTTAAAGGATAAATTGCGATGGCGAATTTAGATTAATTAATAGATTTTTATATATTTCGGGCGTTAGGTAGTTATTTGCGTTAAGTTATTATTTGTTTCTTACGATAGGTCAAAGATGGACTTTATCGTGAAAAAGGAAGGTTGAAATAGTGCAAGGTTTAGGAACTTAACTTTAGGCTAATTAATTAATCTTATTTGGCTTTAAAAGTATTTCTAGGAGCTTTTTTCCTTTGGGCATAACCTCGTTATTTATTTATTATTATTAATAATTTTCTTTTACGGTCTTAATATCGATTAATACAGATTTGCGTTATCTTGCAAATTGCTCTAACTATGCTTTCGCCAGTGACCATTTTATCGGATACCTACTGATCAGAACTAAGTCTCCCCGAACTAATTCATTAGTTATACATAATCGTTTTTAACGAAATTTAATTTTTAATATAAAGAAAAATGCAAATAATTAATATTTAAACCGGTATATTTATTATTTAAATTACTGTTAACTTTAACGATATTAATAACCTTATTAAATAAAATTTATTATTTATGTAAAGTTATTAAGTTTAAGCCGTATTATTTAAGCTAAATTAAAACTACGAAATAATTACATAAATAATTAACATAATAAATACTTTATCTAATATCTTCGAATACGGTAATTATTAATAATTTCTACGATAATAATAAATTATAAGTTTCGGTTACGAAAAATTTTATCCCGAAACCAACTATTAAGTCCCCGTAAGTACGTAATTTCTTAATTAATGTCGGTTAAGAAACTTATTTGCGCAATACCGACAAACTTTAACCCTAATAAACCTTATACCTTTAGCTAGTTCGTCAAAGGAATCTCCTAGAAAATAATAACTTAAAAAATATTAAGCTTTTCGTAATAAATCTTAAATTTATATAAGATAGCTACTCTATAACTCTTTACCAGTTCTATAACTTCAACCTTAATCGATTTTACGGCACTTTTTCGAATATTTATTAATTAAAATAACTAAAACCTACCGGCCAAATCCGAATATAAAATTACAATATTCCGTGCCTCCGGAATCTCGACGGAAACGGTTTCGATAATATTACCCAACTTAAATAAAATAATCGGCCAAACAAAATATATCGACATTTTTATTAATATTAATAATTTTTTAGAAAAAAATCGGATTTTATGATTAATTTTTAAATATCATTTAATTTAAATTAACGGGAATAATCGATTTTAACGTAAACTAATACCAAAAAAATATCCGGCTTATGGAAAAATTATTAACAAAACTAAAAAATAACGATAACGAGGTTTAAATCGTCGAAATTTAACTTTTAATCGATATAAATTAAAGAATTACGAACGATAATTTATCCGGCTATTCCGGATTACGAAAACTATTTAAAAGTCCGTTAAGAATAATCGTCTACAGTAGCATAATTAGGCAATTTATAAAACAGTTAAGGTTTGATAAAATTTAACAACTAATAATATAATCTTTTAATTTATTTAATTTAATTATACGGTTACGTTTCTTTTAAGGAGAAAAGGTTGTTATTTATAGTTTCTACGAATATAATAAAGTAAAAAATTATTAACCGATATTCGAAAGAAATATAATAAAACCGCCTCTATAATTATAAACCCGGTTAACGCGGCCATTTTCTTTTCTTAAAAAAAATATGTTTTTTTTAAAAAAAAGAAATACGCTAAAACAAGTTAAAAATCGGGTTTCGAAAAAAAATTCATATTACGTAATAATCGAAACGAATAACCGAAATATTTTACATTTATATAAATTGCTTCAGTTAGAAAGTAATAAATAATTATCAGTTTTTAATTAAAAATATAACGAAATCCGAAAAGAAAAAATACCGCACCTAAATAATTCGATATTTAAATTTAGTATTTTATAAATATTTAAATAAAATAAGCTGGAAAAGTTGTTTAAAAAAACTAATTAATTTAATTGAAAAATAATATATAATATCGAAACTTTCGTAACTACTTTTAACAACGAATCTAACTATATTACGTACTATTACCAGGTTTATTCGTATACTTATACCTATATTAAATATTTTTAAAAGAACTCATCGAAAATAATATAAATAAATATAAACAAACAACTTATCGGTTTAAAACGCCTTAAAAAACCGTCCAGAATACCGGATTTACAGAAGATAACCTGCTTAAAATCCGGCAGAATTACCCGTTCGTCAACCGGTATAATAAAGTAATAATAATCGGCCTTTATCATAATTACAATATCTTGATAATTTTATTAAAAACTAAAAGATTCGTTATAATATTTTATATTACTAATTACGTTATTAAATTAAATACGCTTATATAAAAACGTTTTATCCTTATCGCTAATATTTTTAATAACCTTATAAATTTACAATATTAAAATATCTTAAATTAAATTTTACCGAATAAAACACTTAATATTAAGCCGTAGTAAATAAAAATCGTCAGTTTTTAATAACAACGGCCAATTAAATCTTTTTCGAAAAATCACTTTTAGCCGTAAAAGTTTATTACTTGTTAGAGATTATATGGTCGCCAAGGACTAAGTGTCAGCTAGCAGAGGGTGCTGAACGCACCCTATATACGGATAGGCTCCCCTTAATCGGAAGATATATGTTCCGTTACTAGGCTATATAAAAGCTATACGCGTACGAGAAATATACGCAAATTAACCTAATAGAATAACATAATTAATATCTTTATATTAAATAATTAAAAGTTTTATTCTCTTAATTTACATTATTATTAATTAATTAATTATTATTAAAAACGATATAAGCTATATATTAATATAAATTATTAGTATATTTTATTAATTATAATAATAACGGTATTATTAATATTTTTCGTTATTTTTAACGAATTTAAAAATTAGGACTGTTTTAAAAGCTAATTTTAGATTAAAGCTTACGTTTTTAATATATTAGATTATATCGATTTTAATTAATTATTTTTATAACTTATTAAATTAATAAAATTTAATATAACTTTGTATTCGAAAAATTAAATCAGTTATACGATACGAAATAATACTTTAAACGGTTTTTTAATTATATTTATATTTTCTGGAAAAACTAATTAAAAAATCGATTATATTAATTACTTTATAAATACTTTTAAAATAATAACCGATAGTAAATAAGTTTATAATTAGGATTTTATAATAAATATTTATAAAAATCGTAAGTACGATATATTCCGAAAAGTAATAATAATTTTATAAAATAATTTTTTTTTAGGAAAGAATTTACGGAAATAATACGTTAAACTGGTTAAATTCGGGAAGGTATATAATAATAAGTTCCTAATTAATATTTAACGAAAATATTACGAAAAGTTAAAATAAATTTCGAAGTTAAAAAGAAAATTATTTAAATAAATCGTAAAATAATAAAGGATTATAGCTTAAGGAGAATAACAGGAAGTTTTAAAAACGAAAACGATAATCGTATAAGTTAATAATTTATATATAACGTTAGTTTTTATTGTAGAAATTTAAATAATTACATTTTAAATAATAATAAAAGTCGAAATTAAGAACGATTAATATTTTAAATTATTAAATTATAACCTACTTATAATTTATATCGAAAAATTTTAAAGTAACATTTCCGACGTTTTACGGAATACTTACGGACTTTTTTAATTAAAATGATTTTAATTAGGAAAAGATTAAAAATAACCTTTATTCGAAAGAAAAAATCTTAAGGCGTAGGCCGAAATAAGGTAATTGTAAAGGTTTTTAAATAGGCTTAAATAACAATAATAATAATAATAATAAGCGAAAATATTAAAAATTAAACGTATAAAAGATTTAGAATAAAACGTAGTTAAACTTTATATATAAATTATTTTAATATTATTATAAGTCTTTTAATAAAGCTTTTGTAAAGTTTAAATTTAACAAAGTAATTTTAATATTAATTTAAAATTAAATTATATCCGATTAATTTTTAAAGAAAAAAATTAACCGCTTATCAAAACGTATAAAAAAGATAATTATTTAAAAGGTAAATTAATCTTTAAAGGAAATAAAATAAATTTTAGCATTTTGTTTAAATTAACGTAATATAATAAACGCCGTGTTTTACTTTTTAAAAAATTCGTTTATATTAAACTTAAGTTTTATAATATATATTTTTAACTTTATTAATAAATTTATAAATTATAAAAGAACAATTTATATTGATAGAATATTAGTTAAAAATAATATAATCCGATTAAAATATATATATATATAAATATATTATTTTAAAACCTTAACAATTTAAAAGTATTATATTTATAAAACGTAATTTAATATAAAATCTTTATATATAACTTATTATATTTTTTATAATTTAAAAAAAAAGATATTAATAAAATAATTAAAGGATTAATAGCTTTATTTAAGATAAATATAATTAAATAATTGTTACGTTAATAAATAAGTTAAATTAATTCGTTATAGAAAATATTAAAAAAATAATTATTTATATACCTTTTATATTTTATAAACGAAATGTTAATTTATATATAGCAAAACTATTACGAATCAGTAACGGTACGATGTTAGATATTTAGACCAATTGTTAGCTTACTAAGCTACGAACCCCTCTTGGGTCGTATTAGTTACCTTAGCTAGCTCAGGCCTCTGCTGGCTCTTTTTTTTAATGTACTGTTATATTACGCTAAAAATTAACCAATTAAATCGTATATTCCCTTATCGAGCTAGCGAGGCCTAAGTTAAAGTTGTAGAAAAATGGGTTCGTTTTCGGCGCCCTTCCCAAAATTCTCAACTTTCTTTCCATTTTATTAAAAAATTTAAAGGATTTAAATGGAAAAAATTATTACGCAGCTAATTTAAGCCCGATAAGTATGAAATTTTATATAGGCGTCGAATATAAGCTAATATACGTACAAAAAAATTTTCAATTTTTTTAATCAAAATTAAGGCCGACACGGCTAAGTTTGTATCTGAGAAATAAGCGACCGTAACGCCCTTTAGGCTGCGATAATACAACCATCGGTTGCATTATTGTACACCGGGTTTCCCAAGTATATTCTATATAAGAAAAATTCGTATATTAATTTTTTTAACCGTACGAATTATGGTTATTACGTTACAGCTATAAGAAAGTCCCGGACTTAATTAACCGGAACGTTTTCCTTACTGTAATATAACAATTACCTGTCGCAATATTTTGTCATAAACTCTTTAAAGGTAATTCAGTATAAAAAAAGCCCGTTTAATTATTCTTTTTACCGTACGGATTGTAATTGTTACGTTACAGCAAAAAAGGCGTTCCGATTAAAAAGTTTACCGAAAACAAAAATTTCGATTTGTTTTTTTAATATCTTTACCAAATCAACCCCGATCTAGGAATTATATATACGGTTAAAAAGCCCTTTTAAAGCTGTATATAACTGTATTTTTTGTTACTTTTTACTTATTTATTATTATTATTTTATTTAAAAGTTTCTAATATAAATTTTAAAAAATTTATATAAAATTACCAAAAACGAACCTAAAAAGTTACAACTTTTTATCAGGCCCTGTTTTTAAAGTTTTGTTATTTTTATAAGTCTTTTATAGGTCGGTATTTAAAGTACAAGCCCTAGCCACAGCTGTACTACAGGCGCAGTTATACAACTTTAAAAATAGGGCCTGATTTTAATAAAGCAACGTATCAGCAACTATTGTTGGACAGTTTCGTATCAGGATTTATATGAGGTCCTGTCCTAGCCTAGTCTTCTTAGCTACAGGAGGCTATATTCTTACAATTACTCCCTTTCCTAAAAGCCTTGGTCCCTAAGGCTACCGCGTTATTTTTCCGTACAACTGGATTTCTATATAAAATCTTTTGCCTAATAATAACTACCCGTATTTTGTTAAATCTAATAATAATATTTCTAGTTAAACTTTATTTAGCTAAAACCAAGGGAAAAAACCCCATCTTAATTTAGGGTAACGCTAATTAACGCAAAAACAAAAAATTTAAAGCATAACTTTTGTAACTTCTAACCGTTTTTATTTTTAATTTTATTGCCTTACTTTTTAACGGTACAACTTTTTTATACGCATTATTTTGCGTAACTTTAAATTCATTTATTCGGCTTTCTTTAGTTATTTATTCGGCTTTTTAACCCTTTAAATATTTTAATACGTATATATTTTTAATACAACTTAACATGTAATAAAAGCAATTAATCCTATAACACCCCCATAACAAATAATTAGTTTATATTAGAAAATACGCCCCCCGAAAAAATTAAACTATTAACCCGTTAAACGTCAAATAAATCGCTAATATAATTATCAAATATTCAAACTAATTGTTAACTTACTAAGCTACGAACCCCTTTTAAGTCGTATCAGAAACTATTATTAAACAGTCTCGTATTAAGATTTATATAGGGTTCTATCCTAACCTAGTTTTCTTAGCTACAGGGGGCTATATTTTTACATACGATTTAATACTTAAAATTAAAATTTTTAAAATCTCAAATAATTACTTAATTATAATTTTATATAAAGGGAATACGTTTAAAAGGTTTTATAATAATTAAATATTAAAAATATAATAAGATAAAAGTTAAAAGGTAAATATACCGAAAACCGAAAGAAAAAGTTTTTTAATTAAAATAACAAGTCGTTATTCATTTTATAAATTTCGAAAAAATACCTAGAAAAATATAAGTATATTATATTTATTACCGATAAATACTTAGGTTTTATTTAGAATATTTATTTTAAAAATCGAAAATAAAATATATTAATTATAATATTCGAATATTTTTTTAAAATTTTTAAAAAACTAGAATAAAGTTTTTTATAGGTAATCGAATATAATAATACAGTTTTAAAAAATTATTAATTTCGAAATATATTATAATTATTTTTTAATATTAAAATTAAGCTTTTAATATTATATATTTAAATTTAAAACGGAGTTATAAAACGTTTAAAAGATATAATTAAAAGAATAAATATAATATAAACTAACGTATTATATAAGCGAATTGCTTATATAAGCGAATTACTCGTTTTTCAGCATTTTATAATAACGAAATTAAATAAATTAACTATAACGTAATAAATTAATTTAAATTACTTAAATTTCTTATCGTTAGACGTCTTTATAACTTCCTTATAAATACACGTATTATATCCGGGCTTATCGCAAACGTTACTTTTCCGTTTTTTCGTTTAAACCCTTTTACAATAATTACTTTTAACCTTTATTAACTGCAATTATTTATTACTACCCTTCTTTTTAACTATAAAAACCTTTACCTCCTTTATAATAAACGTTCGCCTTTTTTAAAAACATATATTTTTAATTTTCCGACGTTTACTAAGAACATAATTCGTTTCGCGAAAATAACCGTTCTTTTTTTCTAAAAAAATAATTTTATATAAAAGCAATAAGTTACTTTTTATTAAAAAATTAACCGATTTAACTATCTTTATCGGCGAACTACCTTAATAATTTTTAATCTTCCTTTATAAATAACGTCCCTATCGAATTGCTTTAATAATATTTTTAAAGATTTTCGCAAATAAAAAAATAAAGGAATTAATAAAAATAAATAAAAAAACGATCGGTATAAATATAATTAAAATTTTTAATTCGGAAAAAACGTAATTAAAATCGAATAAAATAAGTTTTATTTTTATAAATCCGGATTTAATATTATCAGTCGTTATAACAACTTTAAACACATTGTAAAAACCGGCGATAAAATCGTCTTTAATAATATAAATAATATAACGTTATATAAAACATTCGATATATAATAAATACACGCGTTTTAATACGGAAAAATAAAATACGTTAAAAAGTTAAAGCCGATAAAAAAATAAGTAAATATATAAAATATAATCATATTATTAATTTTATAGTAATTTTCGAATTCGATTAAATAATAATTTTTGTAATTATCGAAAATAAAAAAATATTTCGAATTTTTAATACGTATTTTGATATATTTATCGAAATATTTAATTTATTTTAAATTTAATTTATTTATCGTCCAGTTGTTTTTATTTATAACAATCTTTTAGTCGGATAAAAATAGGTTATCTGTAAATTAGCGAAAAAAATAAATTTTCCCTGTAAAAATAATAAATAAAAATAAAACCTAATTTTAAAAGTTAACGGTTTATATTATTATAAATGGCCTAATGGCTCAGTGGTCGCGAGCCTGGGTGTCTCTTTCAACTGCGACAGGCTTAGGCACCCTGTTTCGGTTAATCTTAAGAGACAGCTGGTTCAAATCCAGCTTGGGCCACCGTTCCTCTAAGTAACGCCAGCCTAAAAGGAGCTAGACCAATTGGGGCTTCGGCTCCGCCACCGTGTCGGCGACAATTAAAGGGTGGCTGGGAACCAGTCACGATTGGGGGCGCTGGGAACCAATCAATCAATCGGGTAAATCTTACCGTCAGTTGCCGTGTTATATAACCCGCATTACGTTTTTCCGGCCCTTGGCCAAGAAGGGACGGTTTTTAAAAGGTGCTCCCCGGTCACGTTTATACAGAACCATTTGTATATATGTATGTAATAAACGGATTAGCTGTATGTATATATATAGCTAGATACCACAATAGCACTTTACCTTGCATATTATTATAAATTATTCCCTATTCCTTTATTACGCTTATTTAAGTTTTTTACGTTTTTTGGTATTTATAATTACTATGCCTATTGCTATAAAAAACTTACTAAAAATTTTATCTCGTCGAAGTTATAAATTTTTTTTTTATAATACCGTATTTTGTAATTATAATCCGAATAAACGTAAATTATTTATAAAATACCTTAGGATTTTCGTATAAAACCTTTTAATAATTTAATTTTCGATTTAAACGCGTTTTAAATTTTTTTTACTGTTTAATAAACTTAAATGCTTAATTAATTCCGATACGTATTATAACGCGTTAAATAAATAATAAATTCGTTATATCTTTAATATACTAAAACCGGATAAAAAACGTTTACGTATTTAAATTAAAAATTTGTTCGATAATCGATTTTTTTTCGGTCGGCATTAATTTTCGTAAATTAAAAATAATGTTAATTCGGTAAACTTTACCGTTATATCGGTTTCTTAAAGTAAATTCGGGAACGTTATATATTATATAAAACCGTTTATAACTAAGTTTCGGATTTCATTTTTTAACCTAAATAACTAAGTTTATTCTTACTTTTTTTATAAACCGTTTTATGTTATTAATATTAAAAAATAAATAATTAAAGTTATATAATTAAAATAGCGTAAAAAATAAGCAATTCGCTTATATAAGCGATTCGTTTATATAATACATTAACGTTAAATTATTTTTATTTTTCATTATATATATTTTTAAAGTAATAATATATTTATATAACCGTATCTTTAAATACGTATTTTTTAATAAAGTTTATACGAAATTTATTATATTTACCTAATATATAAAAACGATATTATAATACTTTATTAGAAATCTTAATAAATATATTTAGTAATATATAGTTATATAATTTATAATTTAATAATTACCGTTATAAAAAAAACTTTAAATGTTAAATTTTAAAATATAAATTAATTTCTTAGTCGGTTACCGATTTACGAATATTTACGAAATTTAAAACGCGTTAATTACTAAGGTTATTATTATTTAAGATATATAATTTAATAAAAATCTTATTATTTTAAGGAATATTAAAAACTTAAAAAATAGTTTTTATATATTATAAAGAAAATTATAAAAGTTATTATAATAAATAAAATAGTTTAATTAAAACGTAGGTTTTTTAAATATATAAATATAAGAAAAAAACGAAAACTTAAACGGAATAATTTATTTACCGGTTAAATAAAAAAGATAATTTTAAAATAATATAAACGTACGAAACGTACGGAATAAAAAGGAATAAATTTATTTATATATAAGGTAAAGTGCTATTAAGATATTTAGCTATATATAGCTGATCCGTTTATTATATACATGTATAAAGGATTATACGATACGACCGAGGAATATCCCTTTAAAAACCGTCCTTTTTTAACCAAAGGCCGGAAAAACGTAATGCGGGTTATTAATACGGTAACTAACGATAAAATATACCCGATTAATTAATTAGTTTTTAACGTTTTTAATCGTAACTAGTTTTAAAGCTACCAGTTACCCTTGAATCGTTACCGATACGGTAACGGAGCTGAAACCTTAATTGGTTTAGCTCCTTTAGGCTGGCGCTATTTAGAAAAACGGTAGCTTAAGCTGGATTTAAACTAGCTGTTTTTTGCAATTAATTAGCAGGGTGCTTAAGTTTGTATTAATTGAAAAAGATACCCAGGTTCGCGATTACTGAGCTATTAGGCCAAATTTATTTATATAAAATTAATTATTTTTATACAATCGTTATGTTCGAATTATTTAAATTCTTTTAGTTTATTATTTTTATTAACGTTTATTTTAATAATTATTACGATTATTACGTTAACGAAAGTAATAAAAATAATCTTAAGTTTTTATTACGTTATTTAACTTAAAGTAACGGTAAAAAACGAAAGTATTTTATAAGTTATTAACGTAAATTTTTTATACGTTTTATATTTAAAAAGATAATTATCGGTATAAATATAAATTATAAATAATTACGTTTAACGTAAGATAAATAATTTATTTTATTAATACGATCGATAATTAACCGGTAAATTACGAAAGTTTAAGGAAATTAATTATTTAAAATACGCGTTATTTTAATCGGAAAAATTTCGATACGAAAATATATAAAATCTTTATATTGCGAAACTGCATATATAGACGCGATTTATTAATATTACTGCAAGGTTATAAAAGTTAAGTATATACTTTTTAAGGGAAATATTTCGTAAAATCGAAAAGGTTTATTTACAAAGTTATAAAAAATGTAATCTTAAAAATTTATTAATTAATTTTCTGCTAAAAGGAAATAGCTTTTAAAGTATATATAAATTTATATTTACAAATTTAATAAATACGGCTAATTATAAAAATATAAAGTACGTTTTATCGTATAAAGTAATTAATAATTAAAAAACGTTTATAATAGTATATACGTATTTATTTTAATAAAAAATTATTTAAAATCTTAATTATTATTACGGCTATATTTAATTTAAAGTTAAATTAATATAACGTTATTAACGTTTTCGTTAACGCTTAATTACCTTATAAAGTATATATATAAGGTAAAGTGCTATTAAGATATCTAGCTATATATATATATATACAGAGAGCTAATCCATTTACTAAATACATGCATAATTAGTTTTTATATAAACGTAACCGGGAAGCACCCTTTAAAAACAGTCCTTTCTTAGCTAAGGGCCGGAAAAACGTAATACGGGTTATGTAATATACGGCAATTAACGATAAGATATACCCGAATAATTAATTAATTTCTAACGCTCTTAATCGTAACTGGTTTTAAAGCCTTTAATTACCCCTTAATTATCGCCGATACGGTAGCGAAGCCGAAGCTTTAATTAATTTAGCTCCTTTTAAGCTAGCGTTACTTAAAAAAACGGTAACCCAAGCTAGATTTAAACCAACTATCTCTTAAAATTAACCGAAACAAGGTATCTAAGCCTGTCGTAATTAAAAAAGACACCCAGGCTCGCAACTATTAAGCTATTAGGCCTATAAAGTATATATAAAAATATGTTTAAAATATCCGTAACGAAATAAAAAAAATTATTAAAAAAGCTTTATATAATTTAAGGAAGTTGCCGTTATTATAGCAGAAAGATTTTACTAGAACGTTTTAAAAATTAAGATTTAATTCTGTTCGTTATAAAATTTATTATTTTACTTATTAAGGGGTATTTTTTTTATATAAACAATATTGTTATAATATATTATAAGGAAAATTAAAATCTTATCGATTACTTATTTTAATAAATACGAGAACGGTATAACTTTATAAAAAGTAAGAATTTATAATAGCTTTTCGATATTAAAATAATTTAAAATAAATCTAATAAAAAATTTAATTATTTTAATCCGACTTTATAAATAAACTGGTTAATCTAATGTTTAAAAAAAAGGTTAAATAACTTTTTAAAAACGTCTATAATTAGCGTTAAGTTATTACTAAATTTTAATTTAACTTATTTAAACTTTATTAATAGATATTTATAAAAAAATCGGTTTTATTTTTATATAATAGTTAATACGTAACTTAATATATTTTTTGCCGTATTTCGATTTGTTCGTTTTAACTTAAACCTTAGTAATGTATATTATAAAGTTATTAATTAAGTTCTATTATATTTAATTAGAATTAAAACGTTAACGTTATAATATAAAGGCGAAAATTTATTAAATATTTAATGTAACGTTTTTTAATAGATAATATAATTAACCGAAAAGGTTTTTAAGTTTACGTTATAAAGTTATTTTAAAAAATAATAAAATAAATGGTAAATAAATAAAATATAATACCTGCTTTTATAATTAAAACGAAATTATTATTTTTTATATAAATTATACAAAGAAATTTAACTTTTAATTAATTAAAAAATTAAAGGTTAATTTAAATATTAAATTATTAAATATATAATACGATAATTAATAAATTTTGCGATTTATTAACATTAATATTACTTTATTATAAATTAAATTATAATATATAAATATATATAATTAATTATGACGAAAACCGTAAAAGAGGATTTAATTAAAATAAATTATATATTTATAAGTAATATATTAATTAATAAATTAATTAAACTTTATTATATTAATTATTTAAGTATTTTAGAAAATAATTAACGTTATATATAAGTAAGTCGCTCGTTTATTACGTAATTAATTTTATATTTAATATAACGTATTATATTACCTTATAAATTAAATTACTTTACGAACCGTTTTTATTAATATATTTATTATTTAACTTTTATTAGCAATTATTTAATATTAATAATATAAAACGTTTTATAAAAGAATTTAAAATAAATTTCATTATTTAAATTAAAAAACGAAACTTAAAAATAAATTTTAAAAAATTATATTTTCTTTATAAAATCCCCGAATTTATTTTAAAAACCCGATATTACGGTTAATATATTCGAACCGATATTTTATTTAATTTACGAAGATTGACGTTAACCGAAAAAAAATTTATTATCGAATAAATTTTTAATTTATATACGTAAACGTTTTTTATTCGGGTTTAATATATTAAAAATATAACGAATTTAATATTAATTTAATACGTTGTAATACGTATCGGAATTAATTAAACGTCGAAATTTGTTAAATAATAAAAAAAAAATTAAATACGTTTAGATCGGAAATATCAATTATTAACGGATATTATACGAAAATTTAAAAATATTTTATAAATAATTCGAATTTATTTGGGTTATTATCGTAAAATACGGTATTATAAAAAAAATATTTATAACTTCGACGAGATTAAATTTTTAAAAAAGTTTTTTATAATAATAGATATAATAATTATTAATACCGAAAAACGTAAAAAATTGAAATAAATTTAATAAAAAATAAAAAATAAATTATAATTATTTAAATTATTAATTTTTAAAATTAAGTTATACCGTTATTTATTATTATAATAAAAGAAATTATTTAAAATTTTAATTCCGTAATAATTTATTATTAATAATTAATTAAAAAATTATATTAAATAATAATAACTAAATAATAAATAAATTTAATATTTCGATTAATATATTTAAACGTATAGGAAAAAATCGAAATATTTTTTTATTTTTAACGGTTACGAAAATTATTATTTAAAAAAATTCGAAAAATATTACGTTAATTACAATATTATTATATTTTATATA
>QJNZ01000445.1:0-75128 GCA_004155055.1 Monosporascus sp. CRB-8-3
ACAGCCCTGGGGATGTTGGGCTTTATATATACGCAAATAACCGTATTATTAAGCATATTATCCAATTATTAATCCATATTTTCCATTATTAATCAAAGGGTGAATAATAGAAAGATATGGAAGAATATAAAAGGACGCGTAGCCCTTTTGCCACCCCTATTCGAGGTGGACCCACTTTTCCGGAGGAAACCTCCGGATTCCTAGAGTCACTCGGCTAGCTGAGCAAATCAGTCCTGGTGATGTCCTCATCAATGTCTGCAACCCAGGACTGACAGCCGGAACGAACCTGGGAGGGAATGGAAAGAAGTCCCCACTTCCGGTTCGCCTCATTGTCCCGCTCTTCATCAAGGCCATAGGGCGCTCCCTGAAAGCCGGGGCCAGCAATTATCTCCACGCACTGGTGGCTGTGGGCAGGGAGAGTCACGGAAGTTTCATTAGTGACTGGGGCATCAAGTCGTAAGTCTCACTTCTAAGTCAATAAAGAACAGAGGAGTTCCCCTACAAACTTCCAGATACGCTGCATTGATGTATACGCAAAAAGGTCGGGAAATGAGCGAGACGCTCTGGCAAGAAACAATGGATGAGCTGCGTCCAGTGGCGGATTCCGGGTTTACTGATTTATTCGCTTCCGCTAGGGATGAGCATGTATAATAGGAAATAGCGGTGGCGTTAAGAACCATCCTCCCGAAGTTGAAGGATTTTACCTGGCCATACCTTCACACCCCCTTCAAGTAGCAACCACCGCCTACCGAAAGTGGATATACTCAGACTTGCAAAGTTCCAAAGACGCCCAACATATTGGAACCAGAAGCGATTGGGGTGCCAGGTGCTTTGTCCGAGGGAGGTACGAGGTACTGTTTACCTCGACGGTAACCGAATGTTTCAGAACACTATCAGAGCTAGTAGTGGAGGTGTCTCACGTTGTTCGGAGAGGTCGCGTGGCCTGCTTTGTTCAGACCCGGGTGCAAATGATGAGGATACGTTGTCGTGCTTAGACAAACTTCCCAGCGAGTCTTACCGAGAAAAGAGGAGGTGGCAGCCCGGGGCTAACGCTTCGATGCTCGATCCAAAGCCGATAGGATGAAGATACGGCGAGATCTTACCAAGCTCACAGACTAGCACGGCCCGCATCCGCAGTAGCGACCTCTCCGGCAAGGGCAATGGAGATCAGAATGGATACTCTCCGTGGCCATCGGTCCAGGCAGCTCATCTGGTCAGGGTCCATGCCACACGAGCTACCCGTTTTGCATCATCTCGCAATAGCAATGTCGCATGATATCTAACAGATTATAACCGCATTCCTCTATGCACGTGGTATAGTGTTGGGGGGTCGGCCTCTCTGGTGGACACCGACATTCCATACCCAACCCGAACTCTTCGCCATATGTATTGTTGTGGTGGTACTCCTCACAACGACCCGGTCCTCGAGTCATGCAATATCAAGTCGGCCTGTACCCATGCAGATCATACCGTCCCGCGGAATACTTTCATGTTTGGCTTCCAGTCCGTGCTGTCCGATGGTGACATTCGTCCTGAGGTAGAATGAAATATTACCTCTTTAACGTGTCAGTAAGACTGACAGCAGGCTATAGATAGAGATCCGAAACAAGCTACGATGATAATGTATTTAATTTGCTTCTTTAGTCTTTTATTTGTCTACCCTCGGAAGGAAGAGAGAGAACAAAGAGACCAATACTTTCCCGGCCCAGACTCCAAACATAAACATGGTGAACCGTGACAATTCGAGGCCCTAGGAGGCAAGAGGGAGGGCAAGTTTATTCCTGAATATTACTTCCTCGGGCCACCGTATAGTATCTTCCAATCCATCCTTTAGAAGGCTCCGGATCTGTCCTAGTAACACCGCTGGCCAGCTCTGCAAATACCAAATGCCTCTATTTAGGCTCATCAGGGCGGCAAAGTGGGCAAATATCACGAGTGCCACTGTATTCTGGGCAGAGCACATATCCAAGAATGCGCTGTCTACGTTACTCGCCCATCTCCATATCGCCGCGACCTGCCTCGGATCGTCCGGATTGTCTACAAGAAGGGAAATTCCGGTGAAGAGTGACTCGGCAGCCTGGAGACACGCAGCCCTCTCCCGACCCTCGCACTGACGTTCTATGAAGCCCCGTAGCCACGCCAGTTGCGGAAATCTCGCCTCCAGGCCCTGGATGGCCTCAAGCGGGCCTGGGCCGTATTTCGCTACAAGAAGCGGTTCCGAGGTGACGGAGGATCTGAGATGTTGCTGGACGAAAACACTCGAGCATCTACCAAGCCGGATAGCTTGCAGAAGCTCCTTAACTGGGTCGAAATCTGATTGATGGCAGCCAAAGGGAGCTGGGCGGAGGAGAGGTTCTGCCACGGTATACAGCGAGGTAAAGACGGAGAAGCTCAGTAGGGCTAGGTGCTGCGACTCTTCTAGACGCTGGAGGTGCGGCCTGGCTCGGGTGACTGCGGCCTGTTGATGCGCGACTGCCCTGGCGTACCATCTGATTTGAGACAGGTCCTCGCTAAAGAGCTGGAGGGCGGCCAGGGCAAGAATGCTATTGAGTAGGTAGTGGTGGGAGAAGCCGAGGCGGACGGGGTCGTACTCCGGCCGCCTGCCCGGCCCCGAAGGGTTGACCGGAAGGGGATGCCAGTGCCAGTACTCCAGCAACTCGAGATCGGCAAGGCTATCCTGGTTAAGCGGCGTAATTGTGAAGCTAGGTGAGGAAAAGCTACACGCAATATCGTGCCGCTCGCAGTTCAGGCATCGGGGACGGACCTCATTGCACTAGTGTCGGGGCTCAGCTGTGGGGTCTCATGCGGTGACTTGACTCTACTACGTAGAGACGTGGGAGGGGGAAGTGGCCTGTGTAGTACGGTACCTTCACATGCCGCTCCTTGCACTGCGCGCAGCCCTCGCGGGACTTGGCATGCGCTCTCCGCCGTCTGTTCATAAAGGGCGACTTCCTGGACCCCCTAGAGAAAGGCAGGCGATTGAGTGGGTAGATGCGTCGCGACGTTGACAGAGGGCGAATTCCAGCCGCCGTATGGATAGGGTGGATGCAGCCCCTTGCTACATTATCATGCGTGGTTTTGCCGAAGCCTGAAGTTTACCTCTGTGGGGTCACCACCCAAAGAAAACCTTGCCCGCCGCATCGTATCGATACGACCAAGGCGGGCCCACAATGGACGCGTCGTGGCCAATCACCAACGCCCTGCCACGGGCTTGGTGGCTAAGGCGCCACACTCGAAGGGCAAGCATTTGGGGCCTGGACGACCCTGCCGCCCTCTTCCGAAAATGCCGAAAAGATTGCATCCAGACCGATATGGGGTGTGTACGGCGTACCGGGGAGCTGCCCCTCGGGAGGCCCATCAAGGCTAATCGACATCCCTCGCCCGTGCTCAGGATCACGAAGATAGAACACAATGACCAATGACCAGACGATTGACAAGCTCAGCAGGGCAAGGCTATCATTCATGAGTCCCTCGAGGATGCGATAGGGCACTTCGTGTACAGCTCTATAATCCCATAGCCGTTCCCCCCTTTATAAGTAAAAAAGGTAGAGCATTATTTTATGAGATTTGCTATTGCTGCAGTGAACCTTCTACTATTTCTGCGGTGGCCCCACTTCTGCCTAACATATACCTAATATACCCGCTAATCCGTACCTAATCTCTTAAAACTAACGCATTTTAAAGCGTTATAATATCTTTGCAACCTTATATAACAGTTAATTATCGTTAATTAAGTTAATTATATCAGCTATAACCGAATTAAGTATTTATACGCCTAATTCTAATTCGAAATAACTTATTACGTATTAAAAACAATACGTAATAATAATGAATTCTTACTAACGGTATTTAAAATTTAAAGTAACCGTAACGGTTAAAATTATCGCTATCTTAAGTACTGTAAACGGCATCGCAAGCGTCGATAAAGCTATAAATATTATTAACGGTATTATTATTATTACTATTATAAAGCTTTAAAAAAATTAAAAAAAAAAAGTCTCAATTATAGCTATATACGATTATATTACTAGGTAACGACGATATAACAAGTAGTAGCAGATATAAAGAGTAAAACTATTACAAAAATAATAAATCTCTATTTTATTAAAAGATTTGCTATTTATATAGTAACTTATAATTTATATCTATCAGCTACCTATTATAACACTGGTACCTATTATTTTAACTATATATAATTATAATTATAACTTTTAATCCTTTATTTTTATTTAAATTACTATAAGAATATAACCCCCTGTAGCTAAGAAAACTAGGCTAGGATAGGACCCCATATAAATCCTAATACGAAACTATTTAATAATAATTGCTAATACGACTTATAAGGGGTTCGTAACTTAATAAGCTAGTAATTAGTTTAAATAAATATCTAACAATTATATTAACGATTTACTTAACGCCCGACGGGTTAATAATTTAATTCTTTCGAAAAGTATATTTTTTAAAATAAATTAATTATTTATTACGGGGGTGTTATAGGATTAATTACCTTTATTATATATTAAGTCGTATTAAAAATATATACGTACCAAAATATTTAAAGGGTTAAAAAACCGAATAAATGGCCAGAAAAAGCCGAATAAATAAATTTAAAATCGCGCAAAATAATGCGTATAAAAAAGTTATACCGTCAAAAAGTAAGGCGATAAAACTAAAAAATGAAAAAAGTTAAAGGTTGTAAAGGTTACGCCCTAAATCTTTTGTTTTCGCGTTAATTAACGCTGCCCCAAATTACGATAAAGCTCTTCCCCCTGGCCTTAGCCAAATAAAGCTTAGCCAGAAACGCTACTGTTAAACTTAACAAAATACGGGTAGTTACTATCAGGTAAAAAGATCCTATATAAAAATCCGGTCGTACGGAAGGGTAACACGGTGGCCTTGGAGATTAAGGCCTTTAAGAAAAGGAGTAATTGTAAAAATATAACCCTTTATAACTAAGAAAACTAGGTTAGGATAGGACTTTATATAAATCCTAATACGAAACTATTTAATAACAGTCGCTGATACGACCTAAGAGGGGTTTGTGGCTTAGTGAGCTAATAATTGGTCTGAATGAATATCTGATAATTACTTCGTATAATGATAATAATAATATTATTATTATAATACCTTTTACAGCTATAATTAAAATTTTTAATTCTAAAGAAAAAAGGCTATATAGGAAACGCCTTATTAAAACCTGAGATTTTATATTTAAATATTTTTAATATTATAGGAAACGGTATAAATACGGCATTAAAAAAAGTTAATATAGTAATTATCGGTATAGTAAACTTACCCGAATAACCGTTTTTTATAACAGTAATATATTTCGCAAAAATAAAAATATTAATTAAAAAGTTAAATAAATTACGAAAGAAATCAGCTGTATATAACGTAATTTTATTAAGGTTATAATTAAACCGGATTAAAAATTCGTGTCCGAATTAAACTTTTTCCGAAATATATATAACTATATTAACTATTAGCTTAATAATAAAGCATTAAATAATAATATAAACGATTTTATATATAAATGTTTTACGGAAAAATAAAAACGCTATATTAAAAGTTAATATAAAATCGGCAAGATAATTGAAATTATCGTAACGTTATTACGCGTAAAGTTTATTTACCGCGTTATTTTATAAAGGTTAAAAATATTAATAATTATATTTTTAAAATAAAGCTAAAAATAAATAAATAATTTTACCGGAACTTAAAGGTTTATTAAAAAACTTAAAAACGAAAAGTCTTCTTTACCGAATCGTTTACGAAAAAATTAATGTTAATTATATTACCGGTACGATTTAAATATATTTATAATATATTAAAATATAACGATATTTTTAACGTATTATTATTATAAATAATATATATAAATTTAATTATTATGAAATACCGTTTATGAATATTACGGATTATACGAATTATAAAAGTATTTTTAATATAACGTTTAAATTATTTATAACGAACTAAAAACGCTGTTTAAATAACTATTTTACTAATATATATCTTTTTTATAAAAGTTTAATAGTATTAGGAAACGGGTCGCAATTCGGGATATCGCTGTTGTTCTGATTAATCTAGGTTATGGGAAAGGTATGGGAGTAGCTAGGACTGGGTTACATACATTCAAATGGTAGGTCTGTCGCGTCCACCCCTCCGTTACCCTAAGGACCCCCCACACCCAATTCCTTTAGCCACGATACATATCCCAATACGCCCTTATAACTAAAAGGATTTTTAAAGCCGTTAAAGCTATCCATAGCTTCGCCGGCGCCCTTAAGCCTTTAGGTTTCCGTCCTAGCGCTTTTATTTATTAATAACTAACTTAATACTTTTTAGAAAACTAATTATATAAGTCCTTTAAGCCGTTAAAGATAAAATAAACCTCGCTTTAATGGATTTAACCTTTGCCACGTAAATCTTCGCCATTTTTCTTCCCGTCGCTTTTCTTTACCTTCGGGTAATCCTTTACCTTATAACCGTATTCGCCGTAATTCCAACAAAAAAACTCGCCTTTCTTATTCCATAAAGGTTTACCATCTCGATCGTTCTGCCTAACGTTATAACTTTATTTTTCCGACTTTTTCTTACTCTCCTTACCTCGAAATTCGGTAATAAAATCGTCGTAAACCTGGTTAACAATAATAATTAAATGCTAACGAAACGTTCCTTTTATCCGTAACTTCTAACCGGCGGCGCCTTTATATTCCTTATCCCGAATAATATTAAAAAAAGAAATAATTTATTAACTAACGTTAACGGGTATCTTAATTTCGTTATAACGGCAAATTAAACGTTTAAATTCGACGATATAATCTAAAGCTAGCTTTTTAAGATCCCATCGAAAAAACTACAGCTAACTAAAGATATCTATTTATTAATCGATACCTTTAGCTCTATATAAACGCTTCAAAATCTTAAATATATCCGTACCCTTCGTAAAACCGGCGACAATTATTATAAGACCTTCCTTAACGTTAACGATAACGGCGGCAGTTAATTTAGCTTCGTTAATATAAATAAGCTTCGCCGAATTACCGTCCCGATAATTAATCGCTATTAGGGCAACTTAGAAAACCGTCTTTTATATCTCCCAGTTATTACTACCATAAAAATAATTTTCCTTACTAAGCTTAAAGTCGAAATATTTCTAATCCAAATACGTATTTATTTTTTTCGTAATATTACTTTCGTTCGATAATTTAACGAACGCCTTTATAAATTATTTTAAGTTAAAAACTTAACCTTCCGTATTCTTTATTATCGTAACTATTCTCGTTAACGTTACTACCGAATTAACAAGTTTCCTTTATTACCGAATAACAAACTTCTTCGTCACTAATTAATAACTAAATTTCTTGCCGTTTTTTCCGGCGGTCCTATTAAACGTCAATTACGCTAACGAACCTTTTCCGCTTAATATTCGGCCGTAATCCGTTATATTCTGCAAACGCTTTTATTTCGAAACGATTCGAAAATACCCGTAGCACCTTTTTTTTTTCAAGGCCGGAATTTTCAATTATTATTACCATCATACGCCCTTTTGCGCCGAACCTGGTTTTTTTACCTTCCTGTACCTACTACGCCTCCCCTTAAACGGTATTTCGAATTACGTATAAAATAAATAGTTTTAAATATCAATTAACGGTTAAAAATGTTAAAAAACGAGAACTAAAAAATACTACCATATTAGGAAACGGGTTACAATTCGGGATATCTTTATTATTCTAATTACTTTAAGTTATAGGAAAAGTGTAAAAGTAGTTAAAACTGGGCTACATACATTCAAATAGTAGGTCTGTCGCGTCTACCCCTCCGTTGCCCTAGGGACCCCCTACACCCAATTCCTTTAACCACGACACATATCCTAACAAATAGTTTATATATTAATATTTTCTTTTCCGATTTTAACGAAAAACTGAAAAACGTAATAATAATAACGTTACCGGATACATAATAATAAATATATATTTTTTATATAAATAAAACCGTTATTGTCCGTAATGATAAAAAATAAAACCTTCTTTTTATCGAAAATAACGGTAATAATAACCTTTTTAAAAACGGCTGCGGTATTAGTTACGAAGAAAACGCTTTTTTAAATCTTAATAAAAACTTGAAAAATAATAATTAATAAAGTTTTTGGTACCTAAATAATTCCGGAAGTAATAATTAATTATAACTTTTAAAAATAATACTTTTGTTTATCTCTTGTAACCGTAAAAAATACTTATTATATTAATAATATATGTTAGCAGTTACAGTGATCAAATGCAGAAATCTAGCGAATAGCGCATAGTTGTTCTAGACAAGACTAAAAACGTCTGAGAGCAATCGCCTTTATCTATACGTTTAACTGTACAAAGGATTTCCTAGATAATGGCTATTTTAGGCAGCAGCCGCGGCCTAAATACACCAGCCATACGTACCTAAAAACATTAATTACCTATACGCCCTTTTACGTTAAGTAACCTTGTTTACGTAATTTCTTAAAATTAAATTTAAAACATTAAAATTTTTAATTTATATAAGATTTAAACCGTTATTTTTATTATTTTTATTTAAAATAAAACTGCGTAATTAATCGTTATATTAAAAAACCGGCCTTTTCGTTTTACCGTTTTTTCGTAATTATCTTAAAATACGAGGCTTAGTTTTTACGAAATATTTTGAACCTGGCTAGCGGTTAATATAAAAAACTTTTTATATACGTTAATTTATTACCTTGAAAATTTTATAACTTTAAAAATCGAATTTATTTTTTAACGGTAATATTAATAAATAATTAAAATTATTATTCTTTAAATTTCTCTTTATAAAAAGTTATTAAATGAAATCTTTTTTTCTGTTAATTAAAATATTAATTAATTATATACTATATATAAAGTATTAACGTTTTTGAGTAAGAATTACGTAAAAAGTTATAAATATATATTAATAATTAATTTTATAATAAATTAAAACCTTAATATTAATAAATAATCGATTACTTTCGGGTAATTATAAAAAAATACCGCAATTATTACTTTTAATAACAAAAAAGAAATTTCAAGAAAAAAACGCTTTTTTTCGTATAAAGAAAATCTAGCGGGATTATTTTTTTAAATAATTATTCCAATTAAAGCTTAAATATTTTTAAACTTATTTTATATCTTTTTAATCTTAAATTCATTATAAACCCCTTGAAATCCATCTTATCATGTAGCTTTGTAAATCCGTCGGCAGGATTATCTTTACTTTTTACGTATTAAAAACTAATATTTCTTTTTCCAACTTTTTAATATACGTAATAATATTTAATTCGAATATAACGCTTTTTTGGTATTATTTATATTATTTTTAAAATAAAATTAAAAATTTTAAATATAAACTTTAATTTTAAAAAAAAAATTTCTAATTTTTATTATTTTTATTTTTACGTATTTTATTTCCGTAATATACTTAATAATAATGCTTTATAATTTCGAAAGTATTAAAATAAATATTTTATCTTAAACTTTATTAACTTATAATTATTAATAAAATTTATATTTATTAATTCGAATAATTTTAAATTGCTATATTTTTAATATAAATATCTTGATACTAATAATAATTAGATTAATACAGCGAATCTTACCAAAGTAATATTTTCTGATTTTTTTAAAAAAGGATCGTAATACAATTTTTTTTTTATTATTTGTAATATATCTTTACCAAATTATAATTAAGCGGCTTAAAGTTAAAGTTATCGGTAACAATTACGAAAACGAATTTATTTAGCTAAATGTATATTATACGATAAAGTGTTATTAAAAGGATTAATTAACACTTTTATATAACCCTTATATTACTCAGTAAAAGAAAGCCTCAAACCCTTAGGATACCTTTACGGATCTGTTAAAATCCTATTTAAACAAGAAACGCTTTTTCGCGTAAAAAAAATATCTACGTAAACAAATTAAGTTATTAATTAATGAAGTAGTTATTAAACGAAAATAACGCTAATTAACTAAATAAAATTAACGGGCTTTAAAAAAACAACTTTAAAGGACCTATATTATAAACAACTTATATAAAAAAAGATTTAAACGCTTTAAAGCGATACTGGCAAAAAGAAATCGACTCTTATCCTAATAATAGCCCGTCAGCAAAACCGAGACCATCAAAACCAGCTGGAATATCTAATAGGAACTTTAAAACTATTATCAAAAACTTAAAATATAATAAAAAACTCAAGGAAAAGGAAAAAACAAAAAAAAAGCCTTCCCTTTTAAAAAATCCCCCGGATCCTTAGCGGAACCTGGTCAGTAACGGCCTATAAATAAAAACTTTATCGTTATATTTATCGAAACGGTTTCTGTTACTACCCTTTTCGTTTTCGTTACGAAAAAACGGTAAACGTAATAACGGAAAAGGTAGTAACGGTAAAGGAAGCAGTAATAGCTTGTCTTTATCGTTTAGCTTCTCGTTATCGTCCTTAGACTTAGACTCGGATTTGGAAAGTAATTTAAACGATTCGAATAATAATAATCGGAAAAAAACGCTATTATAATCGTAATAAAAAAACAGAAAAAAAAAAGCATAAAAAAGAAAATCAAAAAAAAAGGATTTCGCCCTAAATAAAAGGAACTAGTTAAAAAGCTTTTAAAATTAAAAACTTTAGAAAAATATCTTAAATTTCGTATTTAACAAAATACGCTATAAAAAAGGAATAAAACTTTTTACTTTTAATAAGCTGTATCTAGTAAAGGTAATTACCAAAACGATGCATCGGGCGCCCCTAAAATTCATTACCGGAATTAAAAAAAAGTTCGAAAATATTATAAACCTTCCGTAAAACCTATATTACGACTAGAAAAACCCGTTAACGCTCCGTTTAAAAAGAACTAAGCTAGTACCGTTATAACGGCTAAAACTTAATCGCCTTTATTACGAAATTTTAAAAGCTAATCTGCGAAGTTAAAGAATACAGTATAAAGCTAGGCAAAAATTAACAGGTTACTATATTTTTAACCACCGTTAAAAATAAAGTAAGTAACTGGTATTAAATAATAAGTTCCGTATTCCGTAAAACCGATTACATAATTTACCGCCTAATAAAAAACTTTAATAACAAGTTTCGTTATTAAATAAGAAAAGCTAAAAGTAATAGAAACGGCAATAATAAGCCTAAAACTAAAATTATAACGCCTTAAATAATAATAATAATAATAATAAAAGAAAAATTAACGGTAATAAGCTTTTATAAAACGTTAAAGGCGAACCTTTTGTTACGACCTAACAGAAGGGAGGTCTCGGAAACGGTTTTAATGGACCGAAACAGGACCTAAATAGGTTAAATTACGTAACTGGATCACCAACTCACTACGAGTAAGCCAGTAAGCTGGATTATTAATTTATTACGAGTAAGTTAGTAAGCCGTAAAAGGATATATATACTTATTATTTTATAATTAGATAACATTAGTTTGTAATATAATTTAGTTACTTAAAGTACCTTTAATCTTACCAAACGTAATTAAGTTATTTTTATTACTTAAATCCCGTAATATAATTATTAACATAAACCGTACGATTTGGTTTAATAGTTGGTTAATTAATTTAGCCGTTATACGTTACAAGTTTTTATTTAATAATATTATTAAACTTTAAGTAATTATTTAAATTGTTAATATAACCTCTAATATTAAAGAAATTATCGTTAGTTAGTAATTATAAGATAAATTTAAAGAATTAAAAGTGGAGGTTTTACGATTTAAAAAATCGACTAAAAATGATCTTAGTATTTTAAAGATTAAAGCTAAGAAACTTTAACCTTATAATGGGAAAATTAATATTTAAAGCTTTTTTACTTAAGTACGAATGTATTTACGGTTTTTGGTTTTCGATAATCCTAAAAATAAAATCCTCGCCGTCGCGGCATTTCTTATAAGGGATATAATCAATTAGTTTGAATTAATTATAAGGAATTACCTAGAAAATATAGAAAACGATATTGAAATATTTATTAAGGAATTTTTCGTTAATTATTTTAACTTTAAGGAAAAGTTAAAAGTTAACTTCGATAATTCCGATAAGAAACATATTATTGCGTAAAAGATTTTATAATTACGATAAAAAGGACCAACTTTTAAATACGTAGTGGAATTCCGGAATTTGATGGCTAAGGTAAAATGGGTAGATAAAAAGGATAATATTTTAATTAATATGTTTTATAAGGGATTAAAGGATAATATAAAGAATAAAGTAATTAAATTTAAACGACTTATTTTTTTAAATAAGTATATTACTGAGGCGGTGAAAATCGATAACCGGCAATTCGAAAAACGATAAGAGAAAAAGGGCTAGTATACCTTATGATATAAATTTAATAAGCCTAGTTAAGAAAATAAACGTGTTACGTTTTTTACTTTTTACGGGATTTAATTAGGTTTTATGGAAATCGGAATAATACGGTAATAAAAACAACCTTAGTTTAAGTGTTATAACTGTGGTAAGATGGGATACAAAGTTTTTTAATATAAGGTATTTAAGCGATTCTGATAAAATAATTAAAGTTCCGTACTTAAGGGATAATAATTAAATAATAAAAAAGATAATAAGAAATTAATTAACATGGTCCGATTACGATATATAGTGATATAATAGTATAAGGACTATTTAAAATGGAAAGTTTTATTAAAAAAAATTATTTAATTAGTTTTAATAAAAGAAATAATAACAAAAATAAAATTAACTGGCTTTGCAGGAGTGGTTATAGGAACATTATAAATAAAAGGAAGATTTTTGCTTAGGAGAGTTAGAACGATATACGAAGATTTATATTATTCGTTGTTATAAACTTAGATATTAGTTTTATTAAAAATAAAAGGAAGTAATTTATTAGCGTATAATTCGAGTGTATTAAAAAGGGTTTAATTTTCAATAATAAAGGGGAATTAATAAAAATGATGAATAGTAATATCGTTATTTACGATTATTTGCGAAAAAAAACGAAATCGATTAATAGGTAGTATTATGGAGTTGGTTATCCGGGGAGTTATATTTATAAGGAAACCTTTTTTGTTATTCCGGATAATACGGTTATTAAACGGAAAAAAAATTAATTTAAAAAAAAGTAAAAAAATATTATTAGTAAGTTATTACCGATTTAAGTATTTAATTAGCTTTTATTACTAATTTAAAGGATAAAAAAGTAATTAAAAAAGAAATTAAAAGCTTTATTAAAAAAGGTTAATAGGATTTAAAAAACGAGAAAATATATAATAACTAATAAGAAAACAATAATTCGTAAATAATATAATTAGATAAAGAAATAATTAAGATTTTCGCGAAATAGATTTACGAATAATTAGACGTATAATAATAGCTTAGATAATTATAAAAATAAGTAACGTAAATAAAAAGGTAATTAAACGAATTTCGAATATAAAATAACCGGGATAAGAAGATATTACGAGAATTTTTACGGACTTTAAAAAAGCAGCGTTATTTATAAAGGAGCCGTAAGTAGGCAAGGGAAAAATGATTAGACTATAATATTTTAAAAGGGTTTTAAACGTAACGATCGGAACTATTGGCGATAATGTTATTATTATACGAATACGAATTAAAAAAACTGGTATACCGTAATAATGGATTATAAAGTAATAATTGTTAATTATATTAATCCGGATATAATAAATTAGTTAAAGTTATTATAAAAGGAAAAAAGTTATTTTTATAAGGCCGAAAATGCCGAAAGTTAAAGATTCGTTTATAATAATAAATAGGTTAAACGCGAAATTTATTATTTTAAAACCTTTATTAAAAGAAAAAAGCAGATTATTAATTTTAATATTATTTTATTAATAGGATACGATATAATCCTTAATTTATTATAATTACGCTAGTATAACTTTTTAATTAATTAAAAAATTAATTAAGTAAGTTTCCGTTTATTTCCTAATACGGAATAAGATACGGATAATACGAGATTTTAATATTCGATCGATAAAGATGATAAATATAAATATAAAACTACGACAAAAACCTTATTATTTAAAAAAATAAAATATATTTAAAATAAAAGGTATAAAAAAAATATAACGCGTTATTATGAATTTTAAAGTATAATTTCGATAAATAAACGATAACTTATAAATATAGCCCGAAAAATTATTAGAATAGATAATAAAGGTATTATTATAATATTATAAGTATAAAAAGTTTTTTTAAAAAAAGTTCGATATGAAATTATTATAATATAGCGAATGGAATTATAAAATAATTTTTAAAGATAGGAAGATAATTATTTTTTATTTTATTTATAATTTAAATAAAATAAAATTATACGTTTTTCGTAATTATTTAAAGGATAAATTACAAAAAAGATATATATAACGTTTTAAATTGTTAATAAGGAATTTAATGTTTTTCGTATTACGAAAAAACGGGAAATTACGATTTATTATTAATTATCGACAATTTAACGATATTACCGTTAAAGATAAAATATAATTATTATTAATTATTAAAATTAAGGACCGATTACGAAACGTTAAAGAGTTTATAGTTTTAAACTTACGAAAAGAGTATAACTAAATTCGAATTAAATTAGGAAATAAATAGAAAATAACTTTTAAAATAAAATATAAATTATTTAAATATTTCGTTATATTTTTCGGATTAATAAACGTATTAATAATTTTTTAACGGATGGTTAATTATGTATTTTAAAAGTATTTTAATATTTTTATTATATATTACCTTAACGATATCCTTATTTATTCGAAAACGGAAAAGGAATATATAAAATACGTTTATGGCCCAATGGCTCAGTGGTCGCGAGCCTGGGTGTCTCTTTTAATTGCGACAGGCTTGGGCACCCTGTTTCGGTTGGTCTCAAGAGATAACTGGTTCAAATCCAGCTTGGGCCACCGTTCCTTTAGGTGCTTTCGCCAGCCTAAAGGAGCTAGACCAATTGGGGCTTCGGCTCCGCTACCGTGTCGGCGACAATTAAGGGGTGGCTGGGAACCAGTTACGATTAGGGGCGTTAGGAACTAATTAATTAATCGGGTATATCTTATCGTTAGTTGCCGTATTACATAACCCGCATTGCGTTTTTCCGGCCCTTAGCCAAAAAGGGACGGTTTTTAAAAGGTGCTCCCCGGTCGCGTTTGTGCAATCCTTTGTATACATATATATAGTGAACGGATCAGCTTGTATGTATATAGCTAGATACCACAATAGCACTTTACCTTGTATAAAATACGTTTATAAGGTTTTATAAGTTTTATAGGACGTTAATTTCTTAATTAATACAAAAAAGAATACTTTTTATATTTAAAAGGTTAAGTACTTAAAATATATTATTATTCCAGGATATATTAAGATGAACTTTAAGAAAATTACCGTAATCCAGGATTGGAAAATATTTATTGATATTACGGAAGTATAAGTATTTTTTGGATTTGCTAATTACTATCGACGATTTATACGATATTTTAATAAGATCGTAATGCCGTTAACGAAGCTTATTAAGAAAGGTCGATGCTTTATATAGGTTTTAGTTATAGAAAAAGCTTTTTAATAATTTAAGGACGTTTTTATTAGCGAATTTGTTTTAATGATGTATAACTTAAATAAACCAGTAAAGTTCGAAATTAACGTTTTGGATTTTGCTTTAAAAATAGTAGTTTATTAACGGGATAATAAAAGAAAATTATAGCTTATCGCTTTTTATTTGTATAAATTATACGGTATTAAACTTAATTACCTTATTTATGATAAGAAATTTTTAGTAATTATTAAAGCTTTTAAGGAATTTAAATATTACCTTAAGGGAAACCAGTATTAAGTAAAGGTATATATAAATTACAAAAATATTTTTTATTTCGTAATTATAAAAGAATTAATCGGATAATAATTACGTTACGCGGAAAACCTTTTAAAATTCGATTACGTTATTATTTATTGCAAAGGATTAGAAAATGGTAAAGTAAACGTTTTTAACAAATAATTAAATTTAAAGGATTTTAAGGTAAAAATATAACAAATTATATTCGATTAAACGTTAAAAGGATATTTATAATAACAACATATTAACATTATTAAAATATTCATACCAAATATATATAAAGAAATATAACAATCTTATGACAATTTATTTAACAATTAAAAAATAAATAAAATTTACGTATTAGAAAAATATTAAAAAAACTTAATACGAAAAATATATAAATATTAATTATACGGACATTTAGAGACTTATAAGACCTTAAAACGTTTACGACGAATATATTACTTTCCCAAAATAAAATTAACCGTATAAAAAATTATATAATAATACGATATTTACGTTAAAGTAAAGGCTAGACGATATAATTTATACGGAAAATTATAATTATTATTAATCGTTAAACGATTATAGGATTTAATTATATTTAACTTTATTACGAAATTTCCTTAATTAAAAAACCAAGTTATAGGTATATATTACGATAGTATTTTTGTAATTATTAACCGATTTATAAATTTTTTTTGTTTTTTATTTTATAACGAGGATACGGATACCGAATAAATAATATATATTTTCTTTCGATATATTTGCAACATATACGGATTATTAATAGAAATTATTTTAAATAAAAGTATAACATTTACTTTAAAGTTTTGGTAAAGTTTAATAGTATAACTTAATTTAAATTATATATTATTAAATACTTTTAAATTATGAATAAATAAATAAACGGAAAAAATTCACTAAATATTGGAAATATACTTCCGATACTATATTAACTATTATTAAAATGACTGGGTTAAGAAATTATTTATCGCATAATTAGCTTATAAAATTACTTACCATAATAATATCAAAACGATTTTAATAACTGCTAACTTTAGTTTTACCTTAAAAGTTTATAAAGAAATACGAAAAAAAGGATTAGGTAATATTAAAATAATTTTTACCTCAAAGTAATTTAAGTAATTATATTAAGAAATAAAAATAAAACTTTAATTTATACTTAAACAAATAAATAAATATTATAATTAAAAAAGTGTTAAAAGGATTAATTTTCTCGAAGGGAAAAATAGTTTTCCTAATTATTAAAAATATTAAAATAAAATAACTAAACCAAAAATTCGATTTTAAATATATCGGCCCGTATAAGGTTATTAGAAAAATTTTAGAACATAATTATTTATTAAAACTTTTATTTAAGGTTAAACTTTATTTAATTTTTTATATTTTTTTATTCGAATTAGCAGCAGATATTATTATAGTATATACGGTATAAAATAACGTAAAGGTAAAAAAAGAAAAAAAAATATATAAAGTTAAAAAAATACTTAACGTATAAAAAGAAAAAAAAATTACTTAATACCTAATTAAATAAAAAAATTACCTAAATTCCGAAAATACCTAAAAATTTACCAAAAATCTTATTAGCATTTAACGTTTATTAAAAAAATTTCATTAATAACAGCGGAATTAATAATAAACGCATCTTAATTTATATTATCTAAAGAAAGAAGGCTTTAATTAACGGCATTTTAATCGATAACGTTAATATTACCAAAAACCTGAACAGCTACCGCCGACTCCGACTTCTAACGATTAAGCTCGTTTTGCTTACTTAAAAACTATAAGGTGCAATTTATAAGTTTCGTATTTTAAATTTGGTATTATTAACGCTATTTGTATATACGGAAAAGGTAAATTAAGGATTTGGTAAAAACTTGCTTTACGGCAAGCTTTTTTTTTAAACGATAGGCCTCGGCGATATAACGGTTAATTATTGCTATAAGAATACCGGTATTATTACAAGAGCGGTTACGACGAATATATTCTTTATAACGGAATACTCCGGTTATTATTTAATAACTAAGCTTTTTAAAGGAACAAAAGAAATACGGTATCGTTTTAACACTTTTTAAATCAATTAAATTAACTAAAATATAACGTTATTTTATTTTACGCGAACGACCTTTAGTAACGCGATTTAATATAATAAAATAGGGATTTATAAAAGAAAAAAAATCTTTAAAAGTAAAAGTCTTGGAAAAGGGGAAATCGTATTACGACTTAATAAAAAAAAGGTTTTGGAAACGGTTTTAATAAACCGAAATAAGACCTAAATGGGTTAGATTACGTAACTGGATAATTAATTTACTATAAGTAAACTAATAAGCTAAATTATTAATTTATTACAAGTAAGTAAATAAGCTGGATTATTAATTTACTACGAATAAGTTAGTAAACCGTAAAAGAATATATACGTTTATTGTTCTATAGTTAAATAGCATCAGCTTGTAATATAATTTGGTTACATAAAGCACTCTTAATATTACCAGACGTAACTAAGTTATCTTTATTACTTAGATCTTGTAATACGACTATTAATATAAACCGTACAACTTGATTTAATAGTTGGTTAACTAGCCTAGCCGTTACACCTTTTTATTAAAATTATGGGAAATACGGTTATTTAGTTAAAGATTATCGAAAACTTAAAAAAACGGAAATAATAATAAGTAATAAAATAATTACCGTAATAACGGATAAAATAATAATAACGGCAGGTTTAATAATAATAATAATAATAACAGTAATAACATTAACGGTTAATAGCATTTATTAAAGGTATATTTTATTTTAAATAGTTTTAAAGATTTATATAATTAGTTTTTTAAAAGATATTAAGCTAGATATATCGCAAAAATTAATTAATCGGAAATAAAAAAATTTATAAAATTATTCGATTACGTTATAAAAAACATTAAACGCGTTATGTAATAAAATAGGGCTTTAAAGGGTATTATAGCCTTTATTCGACAGGGTAACGTATAACGCCTTAAAAAGTCCGAATCTGGAAGCATTAATATATCGAAACTTTTTTATATATGCGTATTTAATAATAGAGCCGATAATGAACTAATCCTACGCTTAAAAGTAGGTATAAAATCGATTACGAAAAACATTAGCGAAAAATTTAAAAACGAATATATACGAAATCAACTCCAAGCCTTAATATTTTAGTTATATAATATATATAAGAAAAACCGTAACGAAATACTACAAAATTCGGAAATTAATGTATTTATTATAAATAACGTTAAAAATTACTCTCCGAAGTAATTATTAAATATACGAGATAAAAAATTTATAATTATTACAAAAGAAAATTAATTTAAGCAAAACAATTAGCATAGTTAACTAGGATTTAAAAAAAACTAAAAACGAATACAACTTGATTACCTTACGATATATATTATATGTACCTATTTTGCCGTTACGAATTTTTTTTAAAGAAGTTTTTTATAAATAAATGGGATACTTTAACCGAAATGACTTAATTAATAATAACGGTAAGAAATTAATTATAATAAACGTTTTTAAAAAAGGTTGTCTTTTTTAAACGTATAAATAAAAAAAGTTTTTAATAAACGGCTTAACTAACGAAACCCAATAAAAATATATATTAAAAATAATATACAATAAAATAAACAAAAGATTAAAAACCTTATAGGATTTTATTATTAATAAAAAAGTTCCTTTTTTAGGATTACCGTCTATACTATTCTAATAATAAACGTTTAAAATAAATCATTAAGATAATTATAAAGATATAGTTAAACGAAATAAACGTTAAACCGAGTGTTTATAAAGCTTATAATCGAACTAAAATTACTAAAATATTATTAAAAAACCCTTAGGAACGAGAAATATACGTTAAGGAAATATTTTAATATAACGTAAACCAAATTAAATCCGTTACGATCGACGGTGATATATATTATAGCTTAATTATAAATAACGTTAACCATTACCGCGTTTTTAAAATGTACAAAATTAAAAACGAAATATAACAGCTGTCAGATAAGTAGCGTAATAGGTGCGCACTTATTAATCCCGTCTTTTGGTACAGTGGCTAGCTGACAATTAAGAGTCTTATTCGCTTAATTCGCGTCATTATCAACCAATCAGCTGTTGCTAAGACGATATAAGCTATATATCAGTAGTAATAATTCGTATATTTTATTAATTACAATGGTAACGGTATTATTAACGCTTTCCGTTATATATAAGTGATTTAAGACATAGGATTATTTTAAAGGGGAATTATAATTTAAAATATACGCGTTTGATATTTGGCGTTATATCGATCTTGATTAAGATATTTTATAACATATCGAATTTACAAAACCCGATATACCCTTATATTTAAAAAGGCGAATCCGCTATATAATACGAAATACTACTTTAAGCGGTTTTTTAATTATATTTATATTTTCCGGAAAAACCGCCGAAAAACTCGATTATACGAATTATTCGATAAATACTTTTAAAAAAATTATCTAAAATAAATAAGTTTATATTTAAAATTTCGTAACGTATATTTACAAAAATCGGCATTATAAAAACTTTTGCAAAAAAAATAACGATTTTACGATATAAGTTTTAAACTTAATATTTCTAGTAATTAAAAAGGTAAATTTTTTTTTAAAAAACTTACGAAAATAATACGCTAATTTAGTTAAATACAGCAAAATGTACGATAATAAATTTTTGATTAATATATAACGAAAATACGGGCAAAAATTAAAGTAAGTTTCGAAATTAACGAAAAGGTTAAACGAATAAATTATAAAATAATAAGAAATTATAGTTTAAAAATAACGATATAATATTTTAAAGACGAAAATACCGATCGTATAGCTTAACGACCTATATATAACATTAGTTCCTATTATTAAGATATAACTAACGATTTTTTAAAAAATAAAAGAATTTAAAATCGAAAACGGTACGATTAGTTATTAAAAAGTAGCGGTTAACTTTTTTAATTATTAGATTATAATTTAGTTACATGTTATATTACGAAATCTTAAAATAACATTTTTAATATTTTATGAAGCTTTTATAAATTTTTTTAATGGGGATATCGTTAATTAGAAAAAGGTTAAGGATATTAATTTTTAATTACGGGGAAGAATTTTAAAATATAAGTCGAAACGAGGTCGTTATAGAGGTTTATATTCGGACCGGAATATTAATAAGCGAAAACGCGAAAAGTTAAATATTTAAGATATACGTTATAAAGTTTGTTTAAGCTTTTATTATACATTATTTTAATGTTATTATATATTTTTAATAAAGCTTTAATTATTTTTTATTTTAGTAACGAAATATTAAAGCTAGTTTATTAGTAAATTAACTCTAATTAATTTTAAAGGAAATAATGAATTATTTATCGAAAGGTATAAAAAGCATAATTATTTAAAAAACAGTTTAACTTTTAAAAGGATTAATACGAATTTTTGTATATTTTTTAATTATTAATTAAAATAATACAATAAGCGTGTCGTTTTATTTTTTAAGGAATTTGTTTATTTTAGCCTTAATTCTCTTTATTTCGAACTAAAAATTAAAAATTAAAAATTTTAAACCTTTTACCGTTTATATTTAATTTTTCTAATAATTACTTTATACGGCCGATATTTTCGGTTATAAAGTCGGTTTAATTATTTTTATCTTTATAAAGTAAATCGTATCTAAAATTTAACAATATAACCCGATTTATTTAGAAAAAGGTAGAAATATTAACGGAAATATCAATAGTTTTATTTATTTTAAAACGTTATAATTACGGAATAAGGATATTTTAACTATTATACTTAATATAGATTCGAAAAGGCATCGTAAAATTACTCGAAATTAACATTATAAAACTAATAAAGAGTTATAAAGTAATGATTTTATACGGATTTAAGGTTTATCGTAAAAGCCTTAACATCTTTTAAATTATTATTTTCTAGAAATTTCCCGCTGATAAGCCAGCTAAAGAATATATAAGGGTTATTAAGTTCGAAATTTATGGCTATTACGTAATAATCGGTTTTAAAATAAGGCTTTTCGTAAATAAAACGTATAATTAATTTTAACCGTAGAAACTAATAATTCTTTCGTATCTTTAATTTAGCTTAAATATTACGGCTTATATTTAATTAACCTTATACAACTTATTATTATATTAAATACATATATAAATAATTATAAAACGTAATTAGAAAATTTTTTTAAAACATATAATATAAGTTTTAAAATACGATAATAAATACTTAAGTATACGATTAAATTAATTAATTAATTTAATTATTATCGATATAATTAAAAAACCTTACCCGTTTAAAATTAGGCCTATTTTAACGATTATAATTCCGCTTATAAAGTAGCTACGATTAAGTAACTTTAAGTTACCTATTAATATAATTTAAAGAAGACTTATAAAATTAACATAATCGCTAATATAGAGCTTGATATTAAGTTGGAGTTTTTTAAGCTCGTTTTCGGCATTTCTATATAAAATTTCTAAAGTTTTCTTTTAAAACTTATAAAAAAACAGTATTTTATTATAAAGTAACAAAGAAATACCATTATATATAATTTTAAGATTTTGTGAAATTATATATTAAATTTATTCTCCTTAAAGAAGACGTAACCGTGGAACTAAATTGAATAAATAAATAGATTATATTATCGGTTGCTAAGCTTTACCAAACCCTAACTTTATAAATTGCTTAATTATGCCCTTATCGACGACTATTCTGAACGGAATTCTAAACGGTTTTCGTAATTTAATGTAACCGGATAAATTATCGTTCGTAATTTTCCAGTTTATATCGATTTAAAAGTTAAATTTTAACGTTTTTAAACCCGTTATCGTTATTTTTTAGTTTTGCCAGCAATTTTTCTATAAGCCGGATATTTTTTGGTATAAATTTACGTAAAAACCGATTATTTCCGCCGTTTTAAATTAAATCGTATCCGAAAATTAAAAATAAAACCCGATTTTTTTCGGATAAGTTGTTAATATCAACAGAGATATCGATATATTTTGCTCGGCCGATTATTTTATTTAAATCGGATAATTTAATTAAAACCGTTTCCGTCGAAATTCCGGAAGTACGGAATATTAAGACTTTATATTTGGATTTAGCCGGTATATTTTAATTATCTTAATTAATAAAAGTTTAAAAAGGTGCCTTAAGATTAATCGAAATTAAAAAAATTATAAAACTGGTAAAAGGTTATAAAACAGCTATTTTATACGAATTTAAGGTTTACTGTAAAAAACTTAATATTTCCTAAGTTATTATTTAAAATTCCCTTTATTAAATTAGTTAAAAAATATAAAGTTTATTAAGGTCGAAATTTGTCGGCATTACGTAATAATCGGTTTCGGGATAACGTTTTTTATAACCGAAATATAATTTATCGTTATCGTAAAAATTATTAATAGTTACCGTATTCGAAAATATTAAGTAAAATATTTATCGTATTAATTATTAATGTAATTATTTTATGTCTTTAATTCAGCCTGGATAATACGGCTTAAACTTAACGACCTTATATAAAGAAAATTATAAACGATTATTTATCCGGCTGTTTTTAATTACGAAAACCGTTTAAAATTCTGTTAAAAATAGTTATCGATAAGAATAGGGAGAAGGTTAAATTTTGTTAAAGCCTAGTAACTAAGGCAGTATAATATATTAATTTATTTAAAGATTTATTATGTACGAAGTAAAGCTTTTACTATTTACGCAGTGGCCCTACTTCTACCTAGCATATGCGTAATATACCTGCTAGTTCGTACCTAGTTTTCTCTTAAAAACCCTTTAATATAAAATACTAGTAAAATATACGTATTTTTAATTAATTTATATACGTATACCTTGTATAAAAGAAATTAATAATAAATTTATATTATATTATAATAATATTTTTTTAAATTAACGCCTTTTAACACCTTTTAATATTCTTGTAATTTTATATAATAATTAATTATCGTTAGTTAAGCTAATCGTATTAATTACAGCCGAGTTAGGTATTTATACGCCTGGTTCCAGTTCGAAATCACTTGTTACGTATTAAGGACCGTGCGCAGTAGTACTAAGTTCTTATTAACGGCATTTAAGTTCCAGGGCAGCTGTACCGGTTGAGGTTATCGCCACCCTAGGTGATGTAGAGGTGGTAGTAGTAGTGTTGTTATTGTTATTATGCGAAGGATTAGTAGCCGTAATTGCAATTGCATATAGTTAAAATGATAGATAGCAGCGTTATAGCAGGTGGTAGACAGGTGTAAATTATAGGTTACTGCGTAAATAGTAAAAGGTTTACTGCGCAAATAGCGAATCTCTTTATTTAGTTACGTTATACGATTACGTCTTTTTAAAAGAGATTAACCGGGTTTTATAAAAGTTTAAATTATTTAATAACGGGAATAAATCTTAATTAAATATTTTAATATAAAGAACTAAATAACTATAATAAAATAATTATACATTAATTCGTAAAAGCTACTATAAAAGCAATAAAAACTACAATAAAAAACATTTAATATAATCCGAACTCGGATTAATTAGTAAGTTTCCGAGATAATCCGGCAGAAAATTAAAAAAAAATCCAGTATATTATCGATTTTAAACTAATTCAAGAAATACCAAAATTAAAAGGAATTTATTAATATTATAACGCCTTTAGCGTAAGTATATAAAAAAAGTATTAACGCTAACGATTATAACAAGTAATATAAAACATATAAAAATTAATTTAATAATATCGTAATTAAAATAAGGCCTTATATACGAAAAAAGCTAACAGGTACGAAAGATTCTACATTATTAACTATCGACGTTATCGGTATAATATTTAAAAAAATACCACAAATATATTTTTCGGAAAATTAAAGGTTTATAATAAAAAGTCTATAACTTTAATAATTAAAAAATAAAGATCTGAACAATAAAAAGTAATGGTAATATTTAAAAACGATAATAATGTAAAACTAGATCGATAAGATAGCATGAACTAAAAGATAAGAGAAAAAAAGAAATTACCTAATAAGAAGTTCTTAGTATTACCAGAAATACTATACCTATTAAACATTAAAAGAATTAATTTAACGGATGATAATAAAATATTATTAGGGGGCTATTATTAATTTACGATTCTAATTAACTTTTATTACTAATCCGGAAAGAATTTTTTTTTTAAAAATTAAAAAATAAAAATAAAAATTCGAAAATTAGAAGTTAAAAAAAAGACTAAATAGGAAACCCTGTATAAAAAAATTATTACATTAATAATAATTTAAGTAATATTAAAAATAAATAATACGAATAAAAAAGGTCTTAAAAAACTACGAATATAAAATAAATATAAAATAGTAAAATTGCAATAATTTGTCAGGTATAGTCGGCGATAAGCCCAAAGCTTAGCCCAAAGTCCGATGCGGGGGTCGAGAGGTCTATATATATAGGTCGTTCCTCCTGGTCTTTTCTAAAAAGAATGGAAGAAGGTCAGGTTTCAGACTGTCATCAATATATAGGTTACCTTACCACTCTAACCTCCCAATTAAGTTGATATAATTATTCTAAGTCCCCCAAAGATTACTACCTATAAAAAAAGAGCAAAATAACAAGAAAAAAACCTATAAATAACGATATTATTACCGTACGATTACGAATTGAAAAAAACCCAATATATCGTAAGAATAAATAACGGAATTATAATTATAAAATACATTAATCCGGAAATAAAAATTTGATTAAAGTTACTATTAAAAGAAACTACGCTTATAAAGTAGAAAATATCGAAGGTTAGAAATTAGCTTACGACACTAAATAAGTTAAACGTAAAATGGTTTATTTAAAGTTTTTTTATTTATAAAATAGAATATAAGTTTTAAAACCCGTAATTACGTTAATATATTACCTTAATTAATTGAAAAAGTAATTAAATAAACTGTAGTTTATTTTTTAATATAAAATAGAAAACGAAAAGTAGGAAATCTTAATATGTAATAATTATACATAACGAATAGAAATATAAATATATAATAAACCCTTTACTATTAATAAAAATAAAACATATTTATATAAAATATATAATATACAATTAGGAGGTGTTATTATAAACTTTAAATTATAATTTTAATAAATAAAAAACAATTTATAAAAATAATATAAAAGCTCATCGAAGTAAGTAATTAGAAAATAATTGTATTATTATAAATATATACGACTTTTTTACGAAAATCTTAAGATAAAATTATTTAAAAATAATAAATAAAGCTATTAAATAATCCATAAAAATAATATAAGAAATACCTTTTATTAAATTTGTAATCTAAACGAAATAAAATTATAAGTATTTTACAACTATATAAAAAGAAATACATAATATTTTAAGTTATAAACCGGTTACCCGATATTCTTTATATTAAGAAAAAACGGAAAATTATAATTTATTATCGATATCCGATGGTATAATAGTATTACTATTTAAAATAAACCTTTATAACTTTTAATTATTCTTCTTAGAGAAAACGTAACTATAGAACCAAATTAAACAAATGGATAAATTATATTATCGGTTATTAAGTTTTATTAAACCTTAACCTTATAAGCGTCTTATTTTAAAATAATTTCAAACTGCCTAATTATACCCCTATCGACGATTATTCTTAACGGAATTTTAAACGGTTTTCGCAATCCGGAATAACCGGATAAATTATCGTTTATAATTTTTCTTATATCGATTTAAAAGTTAAATTTCGACGTTTTTAAACCCGTTATCGTTATTCTTTAATTTTGCCAGTAATTTTTCCATAAGCTGGATATTTTTTAGCATAAATTTACGCAAAAACCGATTATTTCCGCCATTTTAAATTAAATTATATCCGAAAATTAAAAATAAAACCCTATTTTTTTCGGATAAGTTATTAATATCAACAAAAATATCGATATATTTTATTCGGCCGATTATTTTATTTAAATCGGGTAACTTAATTAAAACCGTTTCCGTCGAGATTCCGGAAATACGAAATACTGGAACTTTATATTCGGATTTAACCGGTATATTTTAATTATTTTAATTAATAAAAATTTAAAAAAATACCTTAAGATTAATCGAAATTAAAGAAGTTATAAAATTAACAAAAGGTCGTAAAGCAGCTATTTTATACGGATTTAAGGTTTACTGCAAAAAACTTAATATTTCCTAAGTTATTATTTAAAATTCCCCTTATTAAATTAGTTAAAAGGTATAAGGTTTATTAAGGTCGAAGCTTATTAACATTGCGCAACAGTCGGCTTCGGGATAACGCTTTTTGCAACTAAGGTATAATTTATCGTTACCGTAAAAACCATTAATAATTGCTATATTCGAAAATACTGGGTAAAGTATTTATCGTATTAATTATTGGTATAATTACTTTATATCTTTAGCTCAGCCTAGATAATACGGCTTGAACTTAACGACCTTGTATAACTTTTAATTATAAAGTTAAAAAAATCGCCTTTAGTAAAATAAATAATTTACAGTTTTAAAGATATAAAAAAGCTATAATTAAATTTAAAATTAATATAAAAAGCGGGTAAAAAAATAACTTTTTAAAACCTAATACGGATTATTCGAATATCTTATAAGAACTTTCGGATTTATAAACGTACTAGCAATTCTTTAATAAATAAATAATTATATATTTCGAAAATACTTAAACGTTGTCGTTATATATTATTTCAATAACACTTTTATTATTTTAAGACTAAATATATATATATAATACGTTTATGAAATTCATTAAACTTTATAAAACGTTAACACTTTAATTAAAGCGAAAAACGATATATTTTACAGTTAATAAATAAAATATTTAAAGTATATTTAAATAAAGCTTGAAAAACTCGTTATAATTAAAAATTAAAAAATACCTAACGTACTATATAAACGGATCGCTTATATAAACGAGTCGCTCGTCTTCTACCTTATTTTAATTATGTAACGTTAATTATTTATTTTTTAATATTAATAATATTAAAGGGCTTATAAAGAAATGTCGGCAATTGGTGCTTTCAGGTGCCCGCGGCTGGTACGTCTAGGCTATAGATACTGCCTAGGACAGCCTTTGTCCAGGAATTATCCTTTATATAGTTAAACGTATATATAAGGGCGATTGCCGTTAGATTTTTTTAGTTTTTCTTAAAATAACTATGCGTACTTTGTTAGATTTTTGTATTTAATTATTATGATTGTTAATATGGTAATATTTTCTGGTTAATTGGCAATTGTAATACGTTAAATAAAATGGTTATTTACAGGTTAAGTTAATAAAGAAGGTATAAAACTTAAAAAGGAGTTATTTAATTAACTTAAAAGAGAATAAGCGGTTAACGATAGTAAGTAAGTAATAAAAACGTATCCCAGGGTAATTCCCTGCAATCGAGTAAAGTAGCTTACCCAATAAGGGCTTCGTTTTTATACGGGATAGGAAATATACGAATAATAACCTATTTTTTTCCTTTCGATTAAAAAGATTTTTAAAACGAAGAATTTTATAATAAAAGGGAAAAATAAGAGTTTACGATAGACGTAACGGCAGGAAAAAAATTTATTTTCGAAATTTTTACGGAAAAAGTTATATTATTTTAATAACGATAGTTAAGAAATTAATATAAGACCTTTATATAAAAATAACAGCTTTAATTAGAATTAAATAAGTTTTATACGTTTTTAGGTATTAATTTAAGTAAAATTAAGGAAGATGTTAAGGTACGAAAATATAAATATAAATCGATTAAAAATAAAATTAAAGATTTAAAGTTTTAATAAAAGAAAAAAAACCATATAATAAAATAAATAAACAATATTGTAAAGCGATTATTAACTATATTTTAATTCGGGGGCGTATTTTAATAAAAACCGTTTTAATTAAAGATAATGCGGAATTCGCGAAATATAAATATTCGTAAAAACGTTTTATAAAATGTTTAAAGGACGGAAAACTTACAAAAAACCTTTATCGCCGTCAAAAACGATATAAAAGAGATTAACCCCTTAAAAAAAAGCGAAACGTAGTTAAGGAGATAATTTATTAAAAAACTTAATCCCTTAAAAAAAGAAAAAAGCAAAAAAAAAAAGTTACATAAAAAAGAAAATATAATACGTAAGGACCTTAACGATTCGGATAAGTTATTTTTAAACTTATTTAAAAGTTCCCGAAAACGAAAAAACCGTCGTAATAATTCCTTTAATATCCCTAGTAATTCCTTAAACCTTAATAACTTAAACAGTTTTAACAAATTAAACGTTCGTTTAAAAAAAAAGAAAAAATTTTTAAAAAGTTTAATAATAATATAAGGCTGCGTTAGAAACGTTTTAATTTTTTACTAAATAAAAAGAATTACTTGGTAAATTAGGTTAATTAAAAATTTTAAAGTAATGTTTTAATATTTACCTTTAAAAAAATTAATTATAAGGACGGAATAAAGTTAAAATAATTTAATTAATTACGTTTTACGAAAGCTATTATTAAGATATATAAAAGGGCGCCGTTAAAGTTAATTATAAGTATTAAAAAAAGAACGAAAATATTAAGGATTTTTAAGAAAATTTACGTAATAATAAATAAGGTTAAGTAAAAATCTTTCTAAAAAAAGTTTAGTAAAATCACATATAATAAAGGAAATTTCGTACAATTTATTACGAAATTTTAAAAACTATTACGAAAGGTTAAGGGCTATAATATAAAGCTCGGATTAAAGAAATAAATTACCATATTCCTTATTGCTGTAAAGGATTACGTTAATAGCTGGTATAAAACGATTTAATTAATACTTAGGCAAATTAATTACTTTTTCCAGCAGTTGATCGACGACTTTAATAGCGAATTTTATAACCGTATTAATAAGAAAAAAAACGGGAAATCCTATAACGCTTAAAAAAATAAGGGAAAAGGTAATAATAATAACAGTAACTTCCGAGATAACAGGTCCGTATAAAATAAGAATGGAAAGTTACTTTGTTTTAATTATGGTAAATACGGATATTTAACGAAAAATTACCCCGAGTTATAAAAAGAAAAAAACGGCAAAAGAAAAAAAGGAAAACGTAACTAACGTTAGGGCAATAATAAATAAAATAACCAAAATAACAATTTTTATAACGCTTATAACGGTAATAAAAACGAAAAATAATTTATTCCTAACGGTTTAAAAAATCTATACCGATTAGACGAAAAAACTTTTAATACTTGTGTTAAAGAATAACAACTAAAGAACCTTATACAGTAATACGATAAAATAATTTAAAAAGTAACCCAGGAAACTTTAATAACGGAACGCTTTAAAGCCTGGAAAATTTTAATAAGTAAATATATTAAAACTTAAATAACTAATTACTCAAAATTACAGGAAAATAAACGCCTTAAAGGAATTATTATAAAAAACGTTATACTTTTATACGTTTACTCCTTTTACGGGAATAATTTAAACAAATTGCTTTAAAATTTAAAAACGAACGTTAATATTACGAATAATATCAGCAATTTTAAGAAAAATATTATAATAAATATTAAATCCAAGGAAATCCAAATTATAACGGGTAAAAAACCCGTAATTGCCATTTTTATTAATATCGTTAAATAGCTTTTAAAAGGGTATAATAAAAAAAAACGAAATTACAATTAAATATATATTATATATTAATAACTTCCTTTTAAAAATATTTTCCGGGAAGATATTTTACAGAAAAGGAAAATACCTAAATTATAACGCTTTAATAAGCCTTAATAAAACTTAGTTATTAATAATTAACGTTCCTTAAAAAGGATTTTTCTTATAACTTTACGAAAAACCGGAATTTATTATTAAGGCCTTAAACCTAGTAAACGATAAAAACTATTAATAAAAATACGTACTAAAAAAGATATCCGGTAAGGAAAACGGCGATCACTTAATAAATAACTTAAAATGCGTATTTTCGAACGTTTTTAAAAATGGAAAGGTTTTAATAACGGATAAAGTTATAAAAAAAATTATTTTTTAATACTACAGCCTTTATTATCCTAATACCGAACGATTAATATAAATTATTAAAAGGTTTACGGAAATAAATTTAAACCTTAACGATATAAAAAACATCCTTTATATAACGTACGACAAAAGGAAAATACGAAAAATATTATTTATAAACTTTTAAAAACGAAAGAAATATATAAAAAAAATTATTTAATATAACGTAAAATTAATTAAACCTATTAACATTAAAAACAAAGGTTATTTTAATCTTTTCATAAATAACTTATTGCATTATAAAAAATCCTATTTATTTAAAAATACAAATAAAATCTAACAAAGCTTATATACGTATATTACGTAAATTACAAAACGTTTAAAAACTTTACTACTAAACGAAAAAAACAAATGTAAAAAAATGCAAATTTTACGCCTTAACGGCGGTAAAAAGTTCGGTATAACGATAATTAAAAACTTTTACGCTATAAAAAATATCGAATTAATAATTTCCAACGTATATAATTAATATTAAAACGGAATTATAAAACGAAAAATATAATTTTTACAAAACGAAATACGTATAACCTCCGCATAAATAATAATAATAACGTATATTATTAACAGAACAAATTAATTTACGGTAAAAAATATAACATTAATCGAATATTTTAAAAACATATTCGAACCAATTAAATTACATAAACCTAATAACGGTTATTTTTAAATCCTTAATAATAAATATATAATCCTAATTAATTAAAATTATCGAATTAAATTAAAAAAGCTAACAACCCGTAAAACAAAAGGAATGTTATTAAATTATTAAAAAATATATAATTATAAGATATAATTGTTAAAAGGCGGTAAATTACTTATAATACCGCATATTATTATTTACGAAAACCTAGAAAAACTAGGTAAACCCCCTAACCTTAAAAATATTATTTAATTACTTTTATAACCTATATAAAAGCGTTTAAAATACCGTTAAAAGCAAAGCGTAAAAATAAAAAACAAAGACAATAACGTTATCTTAAAGAACAATACGGACTAAAAAACCAAGCAAGTTAAACGTAAAAAAAAACGCCCGAAAAAAACTATCCTTAAATTATATATTTTAAAAACCCTAGATAAAGCCTTAAAGTTAATTTAAAAGCTAAAACTAACTTTAACCTAAAAAGGCGAAGGCGAAAATAACTTATATACTTTCCATTTTAACTTATTAACGTCGAATAACGATAAAAACCGTTTTAATAACTTTAAAAATACCGATTAAATTATCCGGAACGTTTATAAATACGAATAAATAATTAACATATTAAATATTAATACTTATAGGTTATTTATTGTTATAAATAACGGCCTAACCTTAAAGAAAGCTATAAAAAGCCTAAAACGAAAAATATAGCTTAAGGTTATTTTTATAAAAATTAAAAAGAATTTTTCGCGCGGAATTTTTAAATTTACGTTTTTTAGCGAAGTTACTTAAAGGTACCTTATTAATACTAAATAAGTATTAAGAAAAAAGTATACGTTTATAAAAAAGTTAAACAAATACAAAGTATATATTTACGTAAAAGGATTTATATAGCGAAAAGGAATTAATTATAACGAAACCGTAATAAATACCGTAAAGGTAATGTACTAAAGGATTTTAATAACGTTAACCGTTTTTTTAAGGTGGTATATATTCCAGATAAATTTTATTATTACGTATTTAAACGGTAAATTAAAGGAAAATATTTACATAAAACAATTTCCTATATTAAAAAAATATTTTAACATATATTTAAAAAATAAAAAGATATATAAATTCTCCTTAAAAAAGGTTATTAAATTAATAAACTTATTATACGGTTTAAAATAAACCGGAGCTGCTTAACAGGAAAGAATAAAAAAAATATTTACGAAATAAAGCTTCCGTTCATTAACTTCGGATAACGCGATATATTATAATCTTAAAATAAGAAACGTTATCGTTTTATACGTAAATAATTTCCTACTTTTCGGCTTTAACAGGTAATATTTTAAGGATATCGTTAAAAAAATTACTAAAAACGTCCTAGTTAAGGACTTAAATAATGCGGATTAGTACTTAAACGTACGAATTATCCGTTTTTTACCAACAGAAAATATTAAGTTAAATTAATAACAATATATTAAAAAGTTATTAAAATTAATCGTCTTAAACGAAATAATAAAAGAATTTATATTATTCGTTAAAAATTACTTAAAGTACGTTATAAGATATAACGGTATAACTAATAAAAAAGAAACGTTTAAATATACGAACTTAATAAGGAAATGTAATTTTTCAAGTTATATTAGCAAATTAAATATGACGTTTATAACGTTAACTTAAGTAAAATTTATAAATAACCCGTTACTTAAATACCAGGAATATATTAAAAAATTACCGAAATACTTAAACAATATATTAAACATATCTTTTCGATATCGGAAGTTATAAAAAAATTACTTACATTATAAATATAATAACTTAAAATTATTCGGAATAATAAATATAAATTTTACAAATAATTGCGAATTAGCAAAATTTATAATAGGTTATATATTCTTTATAATTAAAACGTTTATTTTATAAATTTTAAAGTTATAAGGTATTATTATTAAATATATTACGGAAATAAAATACGTAAAAGCAAAAATAGTAATTATAAAAATAACTAAAATTAAAAACTTTTTAATAAAGTTAAAGTTTATACCTAAAGGTTTTATTCTTATTTTAAAAAATAACATAAATACGTTTAAATAAATAAAAAAAATATAAATAATACGAAAAAAACGTTATATTCGAATTAAATATTATTACGTACGTCAGGAAATTTAAAAAGGAAATATTAATTTTTAATACGTAAAAAACAAAAACAATTTTGCCGACGGATTTATAAAATTATTTAATAAGATAAATTTCGAACGGTTTATAACTAACTTAGGATTTAAGAAAATATAAAAAAAGTTAAAAAATATTTAAGATTTAATTAAAGTAACTAATAAAAGAATAGTTCCGCTAGATTCCTTTTATACGGGAAAAAAGGCGTTTCCCTATTAAAACCTATTCCTTGCTATTAAAAACGATAATTGCGGTATTTTTCTTACGATTACCCGAAAATATCCGTTTATTTATTAATTTTAAAGTTTTAATTTTCCATAAAATTATTTATTTATACGTACTTATAACCTTTTACGTTAATTTTTACTTAAAAACGTTAACATTTTATATATAACTTATAATTAATTAATATCCTTTAATTAACCGGAAAAAAACCTTTATTTAATGGCTTTTTACAAAAGGGAATTTAAAAAGTAATAATTTTAATTACTTATTAATATTGCCGTTAAAAAATAAAATTAATTTTTAAAATTATAAAACCTATAACGTAATAGGTTAAGGTATATAAAACGTTTTCCTATATTAACGCCTAGCTTAATCCGAAACGTTTTGGAAAAAATAAGCCCCGTATTCCGGAACGGTTACGAAAAAACGGTAAAACAAAAAGGCCGGCTTTTTAATATAACGGTTAATTACGTAGCTTTATTTTAAATAAAAATAACGGAAATAAAGGTTTAAATTTTATATAAATTAAAAATTTTAATAACTTTTTAATAAATTTTCCTAAAATTTTAAATTTAATTTTAAAAGATTATGTAAATAAAGTTATTTAACGTAAAAGGGCGTATCGGCAATTAGTGCTTTTAAGTGCCCGCGGCTGGTACGTTTAGGTTGTAAATACTACTTAGAACAGCCTTTATCCAGGAATTATTTTTTATACAGTTAAACGTATATATAAAAGCGATTGCTTTTAAACTTTTTCAGTTTTTCCTAGAATAACTATGCGCATTTTGCCAGATTCCTATATTTGATCACTGTAATTGCTAATAAGAAATAAAAATAAACTTAACCGTTTAAGTTAAAAAAGAACCCGAAATTTAGTTATAAATGATTTTATATAATATATAACGGTAAGATTTATTAAGCCGATATTATTGTTAATTTACAAAAGTTAACGTTAACCGAAAAAAAATTAATTATCGAATAAAACCTTAATTGAAATATATAAACGTAATTTATTAAATTTTAATATATTAAAAATATAACGAATTTATTATTTACTTAACGCGTTACGATACGTATTAAAATTAGTTAAAAATTTAATTTTATTAAATAATAATAAAAATTTTGTCGGCAATTGGTGCTTTTAAATACCTGCGGCTGGTACGTCTAGGCTGTAGATGTTACCTAGAACAGCCTTTATTTAGGAACTATCCTTTATATAATTAAACGTATATATAAAGGCGATTGCCTTTAGATTTTTTTAATTTTTCCTAGAATAACTATACGTACTTTGCTAGATTTTTGCATTTAATTATTGTAACTATTAATATGGTAGTATTTTTTGGTTAATTGGTAACCGTAATACGTTAAACAAAGTGGTTATTTGCAGGCTAAATTAATAAAGAGGGTACAAGATTTAAAAAGAAGTCGTTTAGTTAACTTAAAAAAAAGTAGGCGGTTGACGATAGTAAACGAGTAATAGGAACGTATTTTAAAGCAATTTCTTATAGTCGAATAAAGCAGCTTATTTAATAAGGGCTTCGTTTTTATGTAGGATAAGAAGTATACGAATAGTAACTTATTTCTTTTTTTTCGATTAAAAAGACCTTTAAAACGAAAAGTTTTATAATAAAAGGGAAGAATAAAAGCTTATAATAAACGTAACGGTAGGAAAGAGATTTATTTTCGAAATTTCCACGGAAAAAACCTTATTACCTTAATAACGATAGTTAAGAGACCGATATAAAACCCCTATATAGAAATAACAGCTTTAAGTAAAATTAAATAAGTTTTATATATTCCTGGGCATTAATTTAAATAAGATTAAGGAGGATATTAAGGTATAAAAATATAAATATAGGTCGGTTAAGGATAAAATTAAAAATTTAAAGCTTTAATAAAAGAGAAAAAACGATATGATAAAACGAATAAATAGTATCGTAAAGCGATTATTAAATATATTTTAGTTTAAAGGCGTATTTTAATAAGGACCGTTTTAATTAAAAATAATACGGAATTCGCAAAATGCAAATATTTATAAAAACGTTTTACGAAACGCTTAAAAAACGGAAGGTTTACAAAAAGCCCTTATTACTGTCGAAAACGATATAAAAAAGATTAACCTTTTAAAAAAAGGCGAAACGTAATTAAGGAAGTAGTTTATTAAAAAACTTAATCCTTTAAAAAGGGAGAAAAGCGAAAAAAAGAAATTACGCAAAAAAGAAAATATAATACGTAAGGATTCCGATAATTCGGATAGGTTATTTTTAAACTTATTTAAAGGTTCCCGAAAACGAAAAAACCGTCGTAATAATTCCTTTAATATCTTTAGCAGTTTTTTTAACTTTAATAATTTAAACAATTTTAACGAATTAGACGTTTACTTAAAGGAAAAAGAGAAAAATTTTAAAAAGTTTAATAATAATATAAAGTTACGTTAGAAACGTTTTAATTTTTTATTAAACAAAAAGAATTATTTAACAAACTAAATTAATTAGGAGTTTTAAAGTAACGTTTTAATATTTACTTTTAAAGAAATTAATTATAAAAACGAAATAAAACTAAAATAGCTTAATTAGTTACGCCTTACAAAAGTTATTATTAAAACGTATAAAAGGGTACCGTTAAAATTAATTACAGGTATTAAGAAAAAAACGAAAATATTAAGGACTTTTAAAAAGATTTACGTAATAATAAATAAAGCTAGGTAAAGGTCTCTTTGGAAAAAACTTAACAAAATTATATATAATAAAGGAAACCCCGTATAATTTATTACAAAATTTTAGAAACTGTTACGAAAAATTAAGGGCTATAATATAAAGTTCGGATTAAAGAAATAGATTATTATGTTTTTTACTGTTATAAAGGACCGTATTAGTAACTAGTACAAAACGATTTAATTAATACTTAAATAGATTAGTTATTTCTTTTAACAGCTAATCGACAATTTTAACAATAAGTTTTATAACCGTATTAACAAAAAGAAAAACGGAAAATTTTATAACGTTTAAAAAAATAAGGGAAAAGGAAATAATAATAATAACTTCCAAGATAATAAGCCCGTATAAAATAAAAACGAAAAGCTACTTTGCTTTAATTATAGCAAATACGGATATTTAGCGAAAGATTGCTTTAAACCGTAAAAAAAGAGAAACGGTAAAAAAAAAAAAACATAATTAACGTTAAGGTAATAATAAATAAAATAATTAAAGTAATAACTTTTATAACGTTTATAACGGCAATAAGAATAAAGAGTAATTTATTTCTAACGGTTTAAAGGATTTATACCGTTTAAATAGAAAAGTTTTTAACGCTTACGTTAAAAAATAATAGCTTAAGGATTTTATATAATAATATAATAAAATAATTTAAAAGGAAGTTTAAGGAATTTTAATAGTTAAATACCTTAAAGCCCGGGGAGCTTTAATAATTAAACGTTTTAAAGCTTAAGCGATTAATCGTTTTAAGTTATAAAAAAATAAACGTTCTAAGGGAACGGTTATAAAAAACGTTATATTTTTATATATTTATTTTTCCTATAGAAATAACTTAAATAAATTATTTTAAGATTTAAAAACGAACGTTAATATTACGAATAATATTAACGATTTTAAAAAAAACATTATAATAAATATTAAGTTTAAGGGAATATAAATTATAATAAGTAAAGGATTTATAATTATTACTTTTATTAATATCGTTAAGTAATTTTTAAAAAAATTTAATAAAAAAAACGAAATTATAGTTAGATATACGTTATATATTAACAACTTTTTTTTAAAAATGTTTTCCGGGGAAATATTTTACAAAAAAAAAGGTTATTTAAATTATAACGCCTTAATAAGTTTTGATGGGATTTACTTATTAACGATTAACGTTTTTCGGAAGGGATTTTTCCTGTAACTTTACGGGAAGCCGGAACTTATTATTAAAGCTTTAAATTTAACAAATAATAAAAATTATTAATAAGGATTTATGCTAGGAAAGGTATCCGGTAAAGAAAACGGCAATAACCTAATAAATAACTTAAAACGCGTACTTTCGAACGTTTTTAAGAACGGGAAAATTTTAATAACGGACAAAATTATAAAAAAAATTATTTTTTAATACCGTTATTTTTATTATCTTAATACCGAACGATTAGTATGAATTATTAAAAAGTTTACAGAAATAAATTTAAATCCCGATAATATGAAAAATATTTTTTATACCGCGTATAACGAAAAAAAAATACGGAAAATATCGTTTATAAACTTTTAAAAATAAAAAAAATATATAAAAAAAATTATTTAATATAACGTAAAGTTAATTAAATTTATTAATATTAAAAATAAAGGTTATTTTGGTTTTTTTATAGATAACTTATTGTATTATAAAAAGTATTATTTATTTAAAAGTAAGGACGAAATTTAATAAAGCTTATACGCGTATATTACGTAAATTACAAAATATTTAAAAACGTTATTATTAAACGAAAAAGGTAAACGTAAAAAAATATAGATTTTGCATTTTAACGGTAATAAAAAGTTCGGTATAATAATAATTAAAAACTTTTACGTTATAAAAAATATTAAACTAATAATTTTTAACGTATATAATTAATATTAAAATAAAGTTATAAAACGAAAAATATAATTTTTATAAAACAAGGCGTATATAATTTCCGTATAAATAATAATTTTTACGTATTTTTGGGATTTTGTAATAAAAATAATAACGTATATTATTAATAAGATAAGTTAGTTTACGGTGAAAGATATAATATTAATCGAATGCTTTAAAAACATATTTAAGCCGAAAAAATTATATAAACCTAATAACAGTTATTTCCGAATTTTCGATAATAAGTATATAATTTTAATTAATTAGAATTATTAAACTAAATTAAAGAAATTAATAACTTGTAAAATAAAAGAAATATTATTAAATTATTAAAAAATATATAATTATAAGGTATAATTATTAAAAGGTGGTAAGTTATTTATAATACCGTATATTATTATTTACGAAAACCTAAAAAAGTTAAGTAAACCTTTTAATTTTAAAGATATTATCCGATTATTTTTACAGTTCATATAAAAACGTTTAAAATACCGTTAAAAGTAAGGCGTAAAAGTAAAAAATAAGAACAATAACGTTATTTTAAAAAATAATACGGATTAAGAAATTAAATAAATTAAGCGTAAAAAAAATATCCGAAAAAAATTATTTTTAAATTATATATCTTAAAGGCCTTAAATAAAGTTTTAAAGTTAATTTAAGAGTTAAAGTTAATTTTAACCTAAGAAGGCAAAAATGAAGGTAATTTATATATTTTTTATTTTAATTTATTAACGTTAAATAATAATGAAAACCGTTTTAATAATTTTAAAAATGTTAATTAGGTTATTTAAAATATTTATAAATATGAATAAATAATTAATATATTAAATATTAATATTTATAAGTTGTTTATTGTTATAAATAACGGCCCGATTTTAAAAAAAGTTATAAAAAGCTTAAAATAAGAGATATAATTTAAGGTTATTTTTATAAAGATTAAGGAAAATTTTTTATGCGAAATTTTTAAATTTATATTTTTTGGTAAAGTTATTTAAAAGTATTTTATTAATATTAAATAGGTATTAAAAAAGAAATATACGTTTATAAAAAAGTTAAATAAATATAAGGTACGTATTTATATAAAAGGATTTATATAACAAAAAGGAATTAATTATAACGAAATAATAGTAAGTACCGTAAAAGTAATATATTAAAGGATTTTAATAACGTTAATTATTTTTTTAAGGTGGTATATATTTTAGATAAATTTTATTATTACGTATTTAAACGGTAAATTAAAAAAAAATATTTATATAAAATAATTTTCGATATTAAAGGAATATTTTAATATATATTTAAAAAATAAAAAAATATAACGTACCACACAAGCTCGCGAGCCGCACAAGCTCGCGAGCCGGCTTTTGGCACCTTTTAACAACTAATCCAAATAACTTAACCACAACATATCCAATTGATTTAAATCAACGGTATTCTTTTTCGCTAGACATATTTATAACTCCCTAACAAATGTACGCATATATTAAGGCCCGTTGCGGACACCGTTTTGCCCTTAAACCGCCCCCCAACCCGTACGCGACCGATTACCCCTTAACGTATCCAAACCAATACCACCCCTATTCCGCAAATATTAAAACCGACCGACAAAAAACCGATTACCGACCGAATTCCTAACCTATATACGCGAGTACTTTTTGTCCGGCTTTAATACGTGGAAGATATTCGCAAAAATACGTCGTATAAAGGCTTATTAAACGGCGCGTTATAAGGTTGCGGGGTAAGGCTGTAGGGCTTGTTAGGGTATGTCGGGGGGCGCGTCGGGGGCGCGTCGGGGGCGTGTCGGAAAATGTATTGCGGTATTTGTTGCAGTAACTATTCGAATTTACGTATTTAAAAGCTTTCTAATAAAAAGGAACATTTATTATATGGGATAAACATATTTTTTTAATCGATAGAAAAGGTGGTAGTAAAAATAAGTTGTTGATAGTTGTTGGAAATAATCGGTCGTATACGGATTAGAGGGATTAAAAAACAAAATAACGTCCGTAATAAGTTTTGGGATATAGGTGTATTTGTTGAAAAGCTATAGATACGTTTAGCGAAAAGGAATACCGTCGATTTGATCAATTGGAGATGTTATGGTAGGAGTTATTTGGATTTGTTGTTGTAAAGTGCCAAAAGACGGTTTGCGAGCTTGTGTGGCTTGCGAGCTTGTGTAGTACGTTATGGGTTTTCCTTTAAGAAAGTTATTAAATTAATAAATTTATTATATAGTTTAAAGTAAACCGGAATTATTTAATAAGAAAAAGTAAAAGAAATATTTGTAAAATAAAGTTTTTATCCGTTAATTTCGAATAACGCGATATATTATAATTTTAAAATAGAAAACGTTATTATTTTATATATAAATAATTTTTTATTTTTCGGCCTTAATAAGTAACATTTTAAGGATATTATTAAGAAAATTATTAAGGACGTTTTAATTAAAAACTTAAATAATACGGATTAATACTTAAACGTATAAATTATCCGTTCTTTATTAATAAAAAATATTAAGCTAAATTAATAATAATATATTAAGAAACTATTAAAATTAATTAGTTTAAATAAAATAAAATAAAAGTTTATATTATTCGTTAAAAATTATTTAAAGTATATTATAAGATATAACGGCGTAATTAATAAAGAAAAAACGTTTAAATATACGAATTTAATAAAAAAATTTAACTTTTTAAATTATATTAACAAATTAAATATAACGTTAATAATATTAATTTAAGTAAGGTTTATAAGTAACTTATTATTTAAATATTAAAAATATATTAAGAAATTACCGAAATATTTAAACGGTATATTAAATATTTTTTTTCGGTATTAGAAATTACGAAAAAATTATTTATATTATAAATATAATAATTTAAAGTTATTCGGAACGGTAAATATAAATTTTGTAAATAATTACGAATTAGTAAAATTTATAATAAGTTATATGTTTTTTATAATTAACACGTTTATTTTATAGATTTTAAAGTTATAAAATGTTATTATTAAATGTATTACGGAAATAAAATATATAAAAATAGGAATAGTAATTATAAAAATAGCTGGGATTAAAAACTTTTTAATAAAGCTAAGGTTTATATTTAAAGGTTTTATTTTTATTTTAAAGGATGATATAGGTGTATTTAAATAGGTAAAAGAAATATAAATAATACGAAAAAAATATTATATTTAAATTAAATATTATTACGTACGTTAAAAAGTTTAAAAAGGAAATATTAGCTTTTAATACGTAAAAAATAAAGATAATTTTGCTAACGGATTTATAAAGTTATTTAATAAGGTAAATTTTAAACGGTTTATAATTAACTTAAAATTTAAGAAAATATAAAAAAAGTTAAAAAATATTTAAGATTTAATTAAAGTAATTAATAAAAGAATAGTTCCGTTAAATTCCTTTTGTACGGAAAAAGGGGCGTTTCCTTATTAAAATTTGTTTTTTATTATTAAAAGTAACAATTACGGTATTTTTTTACGATTATCCGAAAGTATCCGTTTATTTGTTAATTTTAGGGTTTTAATTTTTTATGAAATTACTTGTTTATACGTATTTATAATTTTTTGCGTTAATTTTTATTTAAGGGCGTTAATATTTTATATATAGTTTATAGTTAGTTAGTATTTTTTAATTAACCGGAAAGAAATTTTTATTTAATAGCCTTTTGTAAGGGGAAATTTAAAAAATAGTGATTTTAATTATTTACTGGTATTGCTATTAAAAAATGAAACCGATTTTTAAAGTTATAAGATTTTTAATGCAGCAGGCTGGTATATATAGAGCGTTTTCTTATATTAACGCCTAGCTTGGTTCGAAGCGTTTCGGAAAAAGTGGGCCTTATATTCCGGGACGGTTGCAAAAAAACGGTAAAGCGAAAAGGCCGGCTTTTTAGTATAATGGTTAATTGCGTAGCTTTACTTTAAACGAGAATAACGGAAATAAGGGTTTAAATCTTATATAAACTGAAGATTTTGATGATTTTTTAATGGATTTTCCTAAAGTTTTAGATTTAATTTTAAAAGATTACGTAAATAAAGTTACTTAATGTAAAAAAGCGTATCGGTAATTAGTGCTTTTAGGTGTTCGCGGCTGGTACGTTTAGGTTATAGATGTTATTTAGGACAGCCTTTGTTTAGAAACTATCCTTTGTACAGTTAAACGTATATATAAGGGCGATTGCCCTTAGATTTTTTTAGTTTTTCCTAGAATAACTATGCGCACTTTGCTAGATTCCTATATTTGATTACTGTAACTGCTGACAAATTTATATAAAAATTTAAATATATTTGGCAAATAGTTTAAATTTATTTAGGTTATAATTACGACATATGGTATTATAATAAAATTATATTCATTATTTTAATATAGTAAATTTTTTAATAATTCTTTTTAAAAATAAATACAATAATTATTAATATCGAAAAAAGTTATAAAAAATACGGAATAGTTTAAAATAATATAAATTATTAACTTTTAAAATTAGGCCTTATTTTTATATATTATTTTTATCGGAAAAAACGAATTTTTTCGCTATTTCGCTAATAACTTATTGTTATTAGAATAAAACTTATTATATACGAAAACCGTTAAATAATACATAAACTAAGTTTAGAGTAAATTAAATATTTCTATAAATATATTCAAATATATATTAAAAATTTAATACGTTATTTTATTTTATAATTACGAATATTATTTTAAAATTAATAATATTATTATACATTATGTACTTACTTATTCTTATTAATTTTAACTTTTCGATATATCTTATCTTTTCGAATTAAACTATATTTATACGTTATATATCGAAAACTTTATACGATATTACGTTACTTATATTACTAAGAAAAGTTTCATCGCCGGCTTCTATAATACGTTTAAAGTTATTATAGTAATTAATATTATTAAATTTAAGTTTATAAAAACGGAATTTATTTTATTTAATCCTAATTATACATTTTTCGAATTAAGAATTTTAATTATATTTTCGCTAATCGTTTTTTACTTACCTTTACTAATTTCGTAATTTTTTAATCTACGAAAATTCTTAAAAATATATTTAAAATAACTTAATAAAAACGGTATTTATATTACAAAAATAAAAATAATAAGAACAAAAATTACCGAGGTAACTTACCTATAAAGATAATTAAATCGAATAGATTTTTAATAAGAAATAACTTATTACTTTTATATAAAATTACTTGATTAAAAACGTAGTTCGTTTTACGAAAATAATTCTTTTTAATAAACGCCGAAATATTAAAAATATATGTCTTAAAACACACTTAGTATAAAAAAAGTAAAGGCTTTTGGAATTAAAAAAGGAAATAATAATAAGTACTTACAGCTCATAAAGCTAATAATAATTATTATAAAAAAATTAAACAAAAAAACGAAACTGTAATATCTATGGCAAACCAGAATATAATACGCGTACATATAAGAAAATTATAAAAACGTTTAATAACAAAGAATCTAGTATGTTTAAATTAAATATTTACGTTATAATAACGTTATTTAAATTCGTTATCGTAAAATATTAAAAGATAAGTAATATCTTCATATAAACGACTTGCTTGTATAATACGTTATTAATATTTTAATAATATGAATATCTTTTAAATTCGCTAATTATTACAAACGATTTATTATACGATCTTTTAATAATATTATAATATTATTAAATAAGTTTATTTAAAAAAATATAGAATTTTTATTAGCCTTAGTTATAAAAGAAAGTTTTAATAGCTTAAGAAGATCTTTGTAAGTAAATCGGTTTTAATAATATATAACGCAGAAAAATTAATAGAGATAAAAACCGATACTTTAAATTTTACTTTAATAACGGTAATTTATTAAAATAATAATTAAAAAACTTGTATTATATTCATTCCACTTTTATAAACTATATTGTATTAAGTTAAATTACCTTATTTACGATAAGAAATCCTTGGCTACTATTAAAGACTTGAAAAAATTTAATTATTATTTTAAAAAAAACAACTACTAAATTAAAATATAAACCGATAATAAAAATATCTTTTACAGTATAACTGCTAAAAAGCTAATTAAATAATAATTACGTTACGTAAAATATCTTTTAAAATTAACTATATTATTATTTAACGTAAAAAGTTAAATTACAGAAAAGTAAATATTATTAATAAACGACTTAACTTAAAAAACCCTGTAGTTAAAATCTAATAAATTATATGCGATTAAATGTTAGAAAAATACCTAAAATAGTAACTGATTACTATTAAGAAAACATTTTTGCTTAATATATACTAAAGAAATTTAATAGTATTACGAAAATTTATTTAATAATTAAAGAACGAATAAAATCAAAAGATGTTAAAAAATTAAAAGTTTAATAAGAAATATATATAAATATTAGTTATATAAATAATTAAGAGTTTATAAAACCTTAAGATAATTATTATACATATATTATGTTCCGAAAATAAAATTAAGAATATAAAAAATTATACGTTAATATAATATTTATACCGAATTTAAACTTAAATAATATAAGCTATATAAGAAATTATAACGATTATTAATTATTAAGAAAATGTGAAATTTAATAATATTCGATTTTATTACGATATTTCTGTTAATAGAAACCGAGTTATAATATATATTATAATAATGTTTTCGTAATTATTACTCGACTTGCGAAAATTGTGTACTTTATATCTTATAATAAAAACATAGATACCGAATGCAAAGTAAAGTGCCATTATGGTATCTAGCTATATATAAGCTAATCCGTTCACTACATACACGTATACAAATGGTTCTATACAAACGTAACCGGGGAGCATTTTTTTAAAAACCGTCCCTTTTTAACTAAAGGCCGGAAAAACGCAATACGGGTTATGTAATACGGTAACTAACGGTAAAAATACCCGATTAATTAATTAATTCCCAACGCCTCCAATCGTAACTGGTCCTACCAGCTACTCCTTAATTGTCGCCGACACGGTAGCGGAGCCGAAGCCCCAATTGGTCTAGCTTTTTCTAGGCTGGCGTCACCTAAAGGAACAGCGGCCCAAGCTGGATTTGAACCAGCTGTCCCTTAAGATTAACCGAAACAAGGTACCTAAGCCTGTCGCAATTGAAAGAGACACCCAGGCTTACGACCACTAAGCCATTGGGCCATAGATACCGAATAAATAATATATTTTTCTTTTCGATATATTTTTAATATATATAAATTATTATTACAGATTATTTTAAATAATAACGTAATATTTATATCGAAATTTTAATAAAGCGTTATAGTATAAGTAAACTTAAATTATAAATTATCGAATACCTTTAAATTATAAATAAACGGATAAATAAATAATTTAATTAAACTTTAATAACCAACTTACTTTATTATATTAATTACGCATGAAATAATTAACTTAAAAAGTTGTTTATTACGTAACTAACTTATAATATTAAAATTATTTTAGTAATTATTAAATTTAATTTTACATTAAAAGTATGTAAAAGAATTCGCGAAAGAAAAAAACCGATTAACGTTAAAACTATCTTTATATTAAAATAACTTAAATAACAAGATTCGGATATAAATTTAAAACTTATATTTATACGTAATTAAATAATTAAATATTATAACTAAAAAAAATAGAAAAAATATATATTTTCGAGATGAAAAATAATTTATACAGTTATTAAAAACATTAAACTTAAATGTATAATTTAAAAACTTACTTTTAAATATATCGAGCTATATAGAACTATTTATAAAAGTCTTAAAAAATATTTATTAACTTGAATTATTACCTAAAATTATACTCTATTTAATTCTTTACATCATTTTACTTAAGTTAAAAATAAATGTAATTAAAATTAATATATAATATAATAAAGAATAAGGGGAAAAATACCGGCTTACGAAAAAAAAGAATCCTAGACGTACGGAAAAAAAAAGAAATTTATCAAATACCTTATTATATAAAAAATGACCTAGATTCCGAAAATACTTAAAAGCCCGTTAAAAGTCTTATCAGCGCTTTGCGCCTTTTCAGAAATTTTTACTAGTAATAAAGTTACCGATGTTAAAATTGTTTTAATTTACGTTATTTTCAGAAAATTAATTATTTAACCTAAAGATTTCTTAGTTAGGAAATTCGGAAAACTAAGTAACGGTCGGTATAAATATTTATTTTTTTAATTCGTTTATTAATTAAAGGCTTTAACTAATAATTTTTACCTTTTAACGTAAAAACATTTCTTTTAATAGTATAAAGGAGAAAAACACCTAATAATCTTATCGATATTACGTTATTTATATACTAGATCTTTTTTAATTTCGTATTAAAAACGTAGCAAAACTTTTTTCTATAATAGTCTTGTTACGCTTTAAACGTTTTTTTTTTCTTAGTATAACGTAAAGAATTAATAAAAATACCGGACCTACTACAGCGACGACGGTATTTAATATATTTCTTATAATAACGAATTTTTTCGATTATTTAACATTTCATGCTTTTTTCGAAATACGATATATACGGTATTAGTTAAAAATTAAATTTAAAAATATAAAGAGTTAAAAACCGAAAACCGTTCTTTTAATTAAAACTATTGCGAAATTTACGAGTAACGACGTAACTTATTATAATAAGTAAAACTTACCGAAAAAGAGATTTTAAAAATGAAAATATTAAAAGAAATATCGTATTACGAGCTAACAAAGTTTAACTTTTAAAAATAATCGAATCCGTAATATTAAGTTACGTAATTTAAATCTGTTTTAATATTAAAAATATAATTAAATTGATATAAATCTAAGTAATATTATATCTATAAACGCTTTAAAATCTAATAAAAGTTTAATTTAATATAAAAAGTATATATGATAACTATTTTATAACGTAGAAAATAGCTCTTTACAATATAACTTAAGTATTTAAAATACATTTAATATTACTAAACGTAATTTAGTGTTTTTTACTTAAATTTCTATACTATAACTAATATTATAAACTATACCACTTAGTTTAATAATTAGTTAACTAATCTAGCTGTTATAATAATACCGTATTTCGTAATTATAATTTAAATTTAATTTATTATTTGTTAAAATTAAACTTTTAAATAATTTTAATATGTTTTGTAACGTATTAAAAAAATAGTAAATTCGCTATTTTTTTAATATATTAAAGCCGCAAAAAAAATAACGTATTTATATTAAGAATTCGTACGATAATTGATTCTTTCAATGGGCGATAATTCTCGCAAACTAAAAATAATATAGGTTCGGGCCTTTATTTCCGTAATATAAAGCTTTAAAAGAATTTCGATAATATATTATATAAAACTAATCTTTTTATATCTAAGTTTTTAATTTCATTTCTTAACCTAAACGGTTAAATCTAATTTAAATTTTTTATTAAACATTTTATACCGTTATTATTAAAAATATATAAATTAAGTTAAATATTTAAAAGTTAAAAAATTTATTCCGTTCGATTACTTAGGCCGTTTACTTATGTAATACGTTAATAATTTCTTTTTAATTAATATTGTTTTTTTATAAATTAGATATAGTATCTACTCGGCAAGCCTTACCGTTATATCTATTTTGTAAAATAGATTTCGCAATAATATATATTATATAACAACGTTTATATTCAAGTTTCGAGTTTTTTTTACGTTAACGGCTAAATCTATCTTTGCTTTCTTTATAAGCCGTTTTATATTCTTAATATTAAAAAAAATAAACGATCAAACCTATACAATTAAACTAGTATAAAAAATAAATAATTCGCTTATATAAGAAACTTATATAATACGGTACTGGTGTTTATAAAATAATCCTTTTAATATATATTATCATAATACTAATTATAATTTATATAAACATTAAAAGTTATAAAGAAAATAAATTAAAAAAGAATTAAAATAATACAAGGTATAGATTTTAACTTTTCGTATATTTTTAAACGTTTTTATAAAACGTATCTTTATTAAAGTTTAATATCTCTTTTAAGTCGGAGCTTTTTTAAATATATATAGAAGTCTTTTATTAATTTCGTTGGAGATATATTACTTAATTTAATATTAATCATTAAATCTTTAAATTATATTATAATATTCTTATTATTAAATATTAAATAAATTAAATTAATACCCTAGTAAGTTAATAAACTTATTTTTATAGGATTAGATGTTTATTATAAGCGGAATTAACTAATTAATAGAGTAATTAAGTGTAATAGATATTAGATATTTAAATAAACATATAAAAAATATATATAAAAACTTACCTTTTATAATTTTAAATTAATAAGAACGTTATTCTTTTAAATAAATTCGAGGCTAATTTTAAAATGCAAGATATTATAAATATTAATATTTACTTGTATTAAATATAATTTATTTATCTATATTAAGCTATATATAGTAGTTAATAAAATTAAATATAAGCGGTTTTTTTAAATAACGAAAGAATAGACGTAATAGTACTTGTATTTAGCGATATATAACCAAGTTTTAATTATTTCTATGTTATATTTATTAACAGATATATAACTTAATTTAATTAACATACTATCGGTATTCTAATTATAACGTAATTCTTAATATTGTAATATTTTTTTATTCTTATTTTTTAATATTATAACTGTTAATTAATGTTTACTATTGTTTATTTTATACGTATTTTATAGTATTATTTAAAAACGCGAGAATACGTTAAATATTTATCGCTCTATTATTAAAGAATAAAAAGAAAACATATTACCGTACTATTAATACGACGTAATTTGAAAAAAGTAATTAAAAGCCTGTATATAATTATAAGTACATCGTAAAAGTTTAAAATATACGGAAAATATTCAATATATTTAATTATTAATTAAAAAAAATATTTCGTAATATACATTCGTTATAAGTATTAATTTAGATATAATAAGGCGTTTTAAAATAAGAAATATTAATACGCGCCGGCTTTAAACAAAAACGTTGAAAATATTTTAGGAATATTTTTAAATAACTTAAGTAAAACAAAAGTTTACGAAATATTAGAATAGCCGTATATAATTTAAAATATAAGGCTTATTACGAGGGTAATCCCTGAATTATTTTAACGAAATTTACTATTCAGCAATAAAAGAAGTCGGCTATTTAGTAATAAAGAGAGTTTGCTATTCGGTAGTAACGTTAACGGAAGATATTAACGCCTTACGTGCGAAAATCGGAAGACTGGTACGATACTTGCTATTTTCGGCTTAAGAAAATATTAAATATACTTAAAAAGATTTATCAAAAAGATTAACGAAGCCGTAATATAAAAAAGCACCCGAAAAAAGTTACTGTTAACAAAGTATTAAAAGCTTACCGCAGATTAAAATCGTTATAAAATATAGGCTATATATATAGAAGATATTACGGGTTAAGAAATCTAAGATATATAATAAAAAGATATATAAAAGTATTATAAAAGGTTTTAAAGAAATTAAAAGTTAGAAAGTATTAACAAGGTATATATAGTATAAATAATAATTATAAAAAATCTCTGTAATTAAAAGAACGAATTATAATATATAATAATAGTTAAAGAAGTTAAGTAGATAAGAGTTCTAAGATAACGAAAGAGTAGGCGCGACAGCCCTAGTATTTATATATATATAGCCTAGTTTTAACGACTTTTATACCTTTTATATTAATAAAAATATAACCTAGATTAATTAAAATAACAGCAGTATCGAAATAGTAACGCGTTTTAGTATACTCTTATTAAAATAGTTATGTTAATTTTATATCGAAAATCTTATAATATTACGTTTAATATTATTAAAAGTAATTTTATTACCGATATCAATTATATATTTAAAGTTATTTTATCAACTAATAATTGTTACGGGCCGAGGGCTTCGCTAGATAAGACGAATTCCCATTGACTATTGTAAAATCTAAAGCTAAGGAAAAAAGAGAGAAAAGAACAAATCCTTTCCGACAGGTAGCTAGAAATAAGGAATTGTGGGCTAGGGCTTGCCAGCTGTTATCAGGTGCTGGGTCCAGCAAGCGCGTCCCTGGTACGTACCATAATAATAATAGTAAGTCGAGGTTTAAAAACGATTTAGTTTTATTTATTTTAATTCTACTTTTTAATATAAAACGGGTTTAAATAATCTTTACACCTTTATATTTATATTATTAATTTAAACTCTTCTTAACTACGAAAACTTTTATAATGTCTATGAATATAATATAATAGAAACGTTATATATAAAGAAAATAAAAACCTATTAGTTTTATAGTAAATAAATATTTGAACAGGTTATTTTTTATATAAAAAGTAAATTAATCTATAATACATACGAAGTAAATATTTTCTGAATTATTTTATTACTTGCTTTAATAAATGATCTTTTATTATTAATATTATAAAATACCTTATAAAATAAAATTAAGTTAAGAGTTTAAATAAGAGAGTAAAATTCGAAAATTACTTATTAATATCTTTTGGTTTTAAATAATATTTTTTATTTTATTATCAAAACGAGGTTGTTTATTAAATATACCTTAGGCGATAATATATTTAATTTAAGTAAATTAACGTTAAATAGAAATATCGATTATTCAGCGGAATATTTAATTTAAATAAGTAAATGTTTTTTATACGCCCTTTATATTATTTAATATTTAATTTTATATCACTGTAAAATAAATTTATAAATACTTTATAACTAATTTGATTTATTTAAAATATAAATATAAAATACTATAATAATAAAAGCAATTAGCGAAAGTATAAAGTACTAGTAATAAGAAGTTATAGCTAGAAAACGCATAGCTTATTTCTTTGATATTTATCTAAAGATTTATGCTTCCTTTTCTCTCTTTTACTTTTCAGCTTAGTATTTTATAATATTAGTAATATATATTAAAACTTTACCTTTAGAACTCTATACTACGCCGTAATAAATAAGATAGTATAATATAAAATGTTTAAATGACTTTTTATAATAATAAAAACTACTAGCTTTTAAATATAGAGTTTATTTTTCTTTATTCTTTTATAGTAGAAATAGTTACTTTATATTACAAATTTATTAATAATCTTTTTTCCGTAATTAAAAACCTATTCTTTATTATAAGAGCTAAATAATAAATATATTAAGTTATATATTAGAAATTCGAGCGGGCCTTTATTTATAATAATTATCTAAGTTATTATTCGATTAAATTCGAAAACTGTTTTAAAATTAACGAGGGTCTTATCTTTTATATATACATTTATATATTCTTTCCGTTTTAATAATCTTAACGTATTATATTTTTACTATTTAAAACGTGATATAAATGTCCGTTATTTATATTCTTAACCAAATTTTATCGCTAGCTTTTATTACGTATTCTATAACTACTACAATAATAAAAAATACTATATTCGAATCTTTAAATTATAAATTTATATTAATCGATCTTTATTTATATTTATTCATTACTTAATATTCTTTTTAATAAAAATGTTATTTATAAAGGCAATATTATTATTACTAAAATACCTTTTAAATAAATATTATTAAATCGGTTAACCGTTTAATAGAGAATAGCATAATACTTTTTTATAAATCCATCTTTTTAAAAAAGTAATATAGCTTATTTTAAAAATACATTATATTTTTATTACCAGTAAAAAAATAAAAATTAATATTTATTAGAAAAATATAACTTGTTATAAAAAAAGATGAATTTTCATAATCGGAGTAATAATTAATAATAGAAAATTACTATAAAACACTATAAATAAAAAAAGAAATATACCCTTTAAAATAAGCTAAGATAAATATACGTATTTATAAAAGAATTGTAAAAGCGTTTAATAAAAATCATATCTATTTGTTAAAGTAATTTATAACGTTATAAATAGTTTATTTAAATTTATTATTTAAAGTATTATAAAGTATTTAACTTGCTTATATATTTTATAATATTATTAATAACTTTTATAATATATTAAAAGCTTAACTGCAGGAAAAAAGTATTTATATTAATAAATATTATCAGAAGAATTTATTTTTTATTTGTTATCACTTTATAATTATATAACTTTTTTTAACTTTTAAAATCTTTTCATTTTTATGTAGCGTTCTTATCATAATAACCTACTATTTCTTTAACTTTATACTTTTCTTCTCTTTTTTTCTATTACCTTTACGAACTCTACTATGTCCAGCGTAGTATGTTTATTATGCTATATTAAATTAGCACTTTCGGCCCGCGTATTCCTAGATCGTTAACCTAGGAGTGAATTATTTCCGTGTCTATGAATTTGCATCATAGGAATATCAGCTAGAGCATTATCAGTTCAGACCAGGCAACCTCCGACTCCGCCGCCATCTTCTCGTTCCTCTTTGTTTGTCAGTTTAGATTTTAAGCTCATTAACTGCTGAAGTTATGCTGGCCCGTACCATTCGGCTTTCGTACTATCACGTCCTTTCGCTATTAAAGTATCAGCCAAGTAACCATATGCTCTGGCAGATTAATGCTAACAAGTTATCGCCCGCTTACAGTATTTCGCTCTGCATAATTTAGCGTCCATTCCGAATCTCTGCCGAGGTGCCATTCGCTCCCTGTCGTCCAGTTGTTCCAGTTTTCCTTGCTATATGGCTTATATAAAAGAATAATTACAATAAGGTCGCTTTTTTCGTAACTGAGTACTTATGACACTCAGGTATTAACGCTTAAACCTCCAGATAATTTGTAGTAGGTATTGCGACTTATGGCAAGTAAATATCCAACGGGTTGTAGATGGATGCGAAATCACAAGCTTCCATGGTGCACAAGCCCGAAACGGGGAACTAGAAAAACCCCCCTGGATATTGTTTTCATTTTGGTAAATGGTAACTTTAGTCGGGGTGGCCAGAAACGAGGCTCCTGGGCTATGCCGCAGGCACACACCTCAGGCTCACCAAAGCTCAGGGTAAAGCAGCAGAAGCTGAGGACCACGCACAGTAATGGGAATTGCTGAGGGCAACTTTCGGGAAACGCATATGTCTGCTGTAGGTAAATTGTGCAGAGTTGGAAAGAAACTACTGGAACGTTTGCGAAAGAGATATAAGTTTATCTAATCGGCATGCCAGTCTGCAAATAATTTTCACAGAAGCACTCTCCTTTTCCCTGCAGGCGTTTCATTTCAGCAGCCCACGTAATCTCCATCTGCGCCAGAGGCTCTTTCTCTTTTAGCAATCCTTTGGGAGCGCGCTAGAAGGGGCTACGATATGGGTTGAAACAAGGGCCTAGACTAGGGGCTAGAATAGGGGTATAACGACCCGTACCTCCGCATATATACAGTTACGGGGTCTCCGAGTTATTGAGGGTGATGCACCATATTTAATCCAAAGGATATTCGATTTATCTTTGGCAGAAGGGGGACGTCTAGATTAAAAGTATAGCTAACATGCCCTCCTTAATTTAGGGATTAAAAGTAAAATGGAGCTGTCCTTCGATGCAATTGGAAAACGAGACCGTATTAATTGCCCCGCGTCCTATGTCACCAGGAGTATTAACAATACAGTTGGACAAAACGCCACTGAACCCATTCCTGGCCCCTCGCTGGATTTCTCCGAGACGATACGTTGGCCCTAAGGCAGTTACTCGCATACGCTTCCACTGCTGATAATCCAGGACACGTTGACAAAACAGGCAGCCGTCTTGATAAGAGACGTTCTGTTCGTTAACATCAATATCGATCCTACTGGACGAGGGTACGTCAGTTTGTCCTAGACTAGCAGTATCATATCGGCATCGATGGCCCCTCACTTCCTTGGGCCATTAAATCTATGGTATCGTATCGATTTAGAACGTATTCTCCACGCCGGCTCCGACAAACACCCTTCCCTAAGTTACAACATCGTGTCTAAGGTAAAAACTTTAATGGGAGTAAAGAAGGTAGCCTAGAGTGGAGAATCAGGTACCCTAACTATACATCTTCGAGTAAATGGCATTCTTATGCCTCCAGGGTGGTCCTCAACCTGACTAGACAAGAGCGCGGCTTGTGGATGAGCAGGTCATATGTATCCCAACTATCCAGCTCGGCCGGAATCGGCAGGAACTCGAAATTCCACACTAGCAGCGTGACCACGATTCTCAGCTCCAGATAGGCGAGCCTCCTACCCCAGCACATCCTAGGCCCGAGACTGAAGGTCATGAATGGGCCGGCCTTGGGATCAAACACAAGATTTCCTTCCTCGCCGCCTTCCCGAGGCTTGCGCAACCACCGCTCAGGTCGGAATTCGGCACCGTCGACCCACTCGCCCGGCGTCGTGTCGGCGTGCTTCTGCGAGCTCTCGCTCCTGGTCTCCTCGGCAATGGGGTGCATCGGCTCGTGGAACGAGGGGCCCGCGCCGAGGAACACAAGGGGAGTACCCTTGGGTATGACATGGCCCAGGACTGAGATGTCCCGGACCGTCTGCTGCGTGACGCCCGCGATTGGCGTGTTTAAGCGAAGAACCTCCTCGATGAACGCCTCAAGATACGGCACGTGAGCCTGGAGGATCTCCGAGAACATGGGCTGCCGGCACTCCGTCCCTGCAGAGGGATACGCGTCGCGCAGGCTCTGGCGGAGCTTGCTCTGTGCCTTCTGCTGTGACCCCAGTTGCTTTACTAAAAAGGTCATCACGCTGTGCGTCGTGTCTTGCCCGGCCACCAGGTAGCCGAATAGAAGGTCGTGGAGGCGACGCGAGCTGAGATCGGGACGGCGGCCTTCCTTCTTGGCTGAGGAGATCTCGCGCGCGACCATGTAGTCCAGCGCCGCTACGGGCTTGAAATTGTCGCCCTCTCTGTTTAGCCTAGCCCTGGCGTTGTCGATATACTGCTGCAGGATCCTCTTCCTGTCGCTCCAGGCCCTGCGCATCGCTGGGCGAAGGTTGTTCAGCGCGTAGAAGAGCTTCGGCGACGGTTGGGTGAAAGAGTTGCCGACGGCTTCGGCGAGCGTCAATAGCGACCCCATCAGGTCGGACGGGGCAAAGTCTGGGAATTCAAACTCGCCCTCTGTGGGGACCTCGGACGGGGAGCGTGGGGAAAGGTCAGAGCTAAGCGATCTCAGGTGCTGCACAGTCTCACTCTCGCTGTCGTCGATGCCCAATGCGGCCGCCGTGATGATATCATAACTGAGAAAGTTTAGATCCTCGTATGCCTTGAACGCACGCCCATCGGCAGCCTGAGCTTTGAACCTCCACAGGTCGACGAAATGGCGCATCTTGCTATATATCTCTGGTCCCGAGACCTTTAACAAGCACATTAGCATTCAATATTGTAAACCGTCTCGAGAGATTGAGAGCTACACCTATGCCACACTTACTTCGTTTAGGAATCGTGGCGTCATTAGATCATTTGTTAGCCCCCTGGTAACCTTGAACCTTGGATCCGACGTGTTCATCGAGATGAAGTGCTCTGGCGTCACACCCCCAAAAGTTTCGTTGTTGAATGCCCCGCGTTCCAGGTCCTTGCTGCGGGCCGTCAACAGGTCCTGCGATTCACGAAAGTCCGACACAATGACCATGGGCCTTTTGAACGGCAAGAAAAACACCTGCGAGATGGGCGACTTGGTCAGGCGTGCCGTCTCGACATAGAGATCTGTTGGCTTCTTGCCAGCCTTCTGGAGCTCCGCGATGCGCGGTAAATCTCCGAAGAGACGCTTCGCGGACTCCTCGACGTACGGAATACCCGGGATTGGCTTCGGGAGTGCTCCCCGATAGACCGCATATACTATAGCTAGAACTGCTCCAATGAGGAGGATGGATGACGGCGTGAACGCCGTTGCCCAGTTTGCCGGAATCACGTGAGCAGTCATTGTCGGACGCACGAAGTATAGCAGAGACACTTTGAAGAACACGGACTCTCCACGCCCCAGGATTTTAAAGAATTCTCCATACAGGCAGGCATTAGCACGATAGGCATCGGGTCGCCACATGACCCAAGATTAGAAATCACAGCTGAATTAGCCAAGAACCCTAGCTGGGACAAACCCGCGGCCCGCGGACGCCGGGCCCTGCTCCATCCCCGGCTAAAGTTGGGAGTGACACGGCAGACATTGGTCTCAGCCGGCCGCGGGACCGGAATCAAGAAGTAAACTGAATTCTGACTAACGGTCTATACCTTGACCCCCGGGCATTTGCTATATGGATCATATATTTATAATATTAGAACGCTTCCAGTTACGGACGGTGTGCTGCCATCTTTATATTGCGTCATTCGAAAGCTGAGGTGGGGTCATTCTCAAAGCTGTGGTGAGGCTTTTTAAGGGGCAGTTCGGTTAACTTCTACATCCGATATTTGTGGGGAATCAACATCAACATCAGCAAACCGTTCGTGTCGTTCAACATCAGCAATCTCCACACTTTTCTGCTGAAAATTGCTGGTTTTTATTGGCAGGCCCGGACCAATGATGCCCAATCATCATGTTGATTTTCCCCCACCTTCAACAGCCCCCGAACGGTTAAAATAGTTGATTAATAACGTATGGATTAGATCGAAACTTAAATCAGTACTATGGTATTAGGGGTAATTTTTAAAACACTGTTAGGTATATGGGTCAGGTGCCCACTTAGTAATAACCAATCTTGGGTTAAAGGTCGCCAGGTGGGTGTCAGATAAATTGCAACCCTACCTTAAGTGGCATTCAGCACTATTCTAACGGGTATTGCGTACACGGTATTAAGCGCCTGGTATTTTGGTAAATCTTCAAGTAAAAATTTGAAAAAAATTAAAATACGTAACTTGAAAGCCGTTATTTATACTGCACAAAATTAAAACGTTATAACTATAATACGCGTTAAGGAATTGTAAATATTATAAAGGCTTTAAATAGTAATGATAATAATTATGGCGGTTGCTAGGGGATAAAGAGGTTGTGGTAGGCTTGGCGTTGCAATTTGTCTGCCACCCGCATGGTCGCCAAATGGCTGCAATTTTTCGTGTACCCGCCGTTGACCCATGTAAAAGCTACACCTAATTTGGGTAGCGTGGCTACTAGCGGCCCACTGCTACTTGACAGTGTGTCAAAATTTTGCCTGATATTATAGTAGGGAATCAGAATTAACTGTTCCACTTCTGTCTTGCTGGTTAACAGGGTTGGCACGGGCCATAAAAATAATCTGTTGAAGTTAACCGAACTGCCCCTAAATAATTGTCTTAACAATAGCCCCGTTAGCTAAATATATAATTCACTCCAGCTTTGTGTAACGTTGCCAGCTATTTGGGTTTAATTAGCGTTACTTGTAAGGCTCTGATTAATAACGGCTTAGGGGATTAATAGCTTAATGATAACGTATATATTAATATATATAATAAAATTAGGGATTTATAATGTAATATTTGTATTTATTCTAAAGCTTAAACTTAAAGAAGTTACCGCTTTCTTGGCTAACGTTATTTATATATATAAGTAGTAATATCGTAACATTTTTAAGCTGGCGTTAAAGTCTTTTTTTTGCAATTATTTTAGTTATTTTGCGATAATTTTGTAAAGTTAATCCTTTAAAAAAAAGATGGGTTCATTTTAACTTAACGTTTTTACCGTTCGGAGTAAGGATAATAAAGATTTTGCGTTCGTATTTTAGGATTTTAGTTTTATTCGTAACGATATAAGCGGAGAAATTATTATTAAAAATTTACCGTTATTATAATTTTTTTTAAACAAGTTATAATTTAATTTAATATTTAATTAATTTAATTAAAGTTAAAGGAAGCGTTTTACGAAAAAATTTAAAAGGAATTTATAAAAGGTTTCGTAAAAACGTAACGTTTAAGGGAAACCGAAAAAAAAGAAATTACGTTTACGGGGCTTAGGTTTTCGAATACAATAAAACGTTAAATTTATTAAAATTTTTATAAACCTTTTTTTTTTATGTAATAAAGGATAAATTTGTAATTAAATGTTTTACCGTTTTATAACCCGTATACGAAAATTTTATTATTAATATATAATTATATATTAAAAATTAATGATAAAAAGGGGATATAATAAAGGCGAAATATATAAAAAAAAAGAAACGGTAGATATAATATTTAACGGTAATTCTATTCGAAACGAGCAGTAATAGAAAGATTAAAAAAAGTATTTTTTTTTATCCGAAAAAAAATAAAAGGTTATTTTGAAAAAAGATCCTAATGCGGTTTGATTTCGTAAAAAGTTTTTCGCGAATAAAAATTTATATCGTACCGTTTTCGTTAAGGAAACGGTTACGGAAAAATTTATTTGGAAAATTAATAATAAATCCGATTTGCTTAATAAAAGAGACGTTAATAATAAAAGTATAATTTCGGGAAAGGATAATAATAAGGCTGTAAAAAAAATAAGATTTTTAAAAATTAAGGCGAAAAATAATAAATTCGACTTTAATATTAATATAAACGTATCGGGCGATAAAGGAATAAGCCCTTAGTTTATAATATTTTCGTCGTAAACCGCGGAAATAATATTGTTTTTAGCTAAACGGCAAAAAATTTCGAAAAAAAAACGGAACGAAAATAAATTTATTTTAATAGGTTTTTACGGTTTTAACCAGATATAAAGCTTTGAAAATATAAAAAAAATAATAAGTTATTTTATTAATAACTTTACGGATAATATTAAGGCTTTTAATTTCCTAATAACTTGCGTAATATTAAGAAAAGGAATAAATTTTATAATATTTAATAATTTGAAATCGAAGGAACAGAAAATAATGTATTTAAAAACCTTGATCGACGGGTTTTAATAATCTCGGCCGAGATAACTGTATAAATTTATATGTACGGAAAGGTTAAAATAACGAAGGTTAATAGCTTTAAAAAAAATTGCAAAAATCGAAAAACCTGAAGAAATTTAAAGAAATTAACGTTTTGTAAGAAATTTTACGTTTTAAAATGGTAATAATAGTTTTTTTTAGCCCTTAAGCTATTATTTTCTATCAAGATTAATAACTTTATCAATATTTACGCCCGAAATTAACCTTATTTTTTGCGAAAAATCGCGATTAAAAATACAAATTATGATTTCCAGATAAAGGCGAATTAATTGATGTAAAAATTAATATATATTTTTTATTACGTTATTAAGTTTTATTATTTAAAAAGTTCGGTATTAATATTTTGTTATATGCTGAAAATAAGGCGCTTAATTAGGGGGTAATAGGGATTTATTAACTTAAAAATATTTAAATAGGAGATTTGCAAAAAAAAAAGTTATTTTGTAATAATTTTTGAAATATTTGATTTTTTTAAAATCTATATATAAATTAATAATTTTCCTATATTCGAAAAAACTTTACTAAAATTGTTATATATAGTTATTACTTTTAACCTAATATTTAGCTACTTTTAATCCTTTTTTTTTAACGTATATATTTTTCTGTAATATAATATACTTTTTTACAAAATATCGCGTTTTTTATTAAATTAAAAGATTTTTCTTTAATTTAACCGTTAATTATTATTATTAATTATCGCTATATATTTCTAATAATTCCGCCATTATTTTATGGTTATTCGGTGCCGTATATTATAAGGGAATCTTCCGAGCAGTTCCGAAATAACGCGTTTCCGCCCTTTTTTAAAAATATCCTTTTAAGCTTCCGTAAGTTTTAATTCCTTATTTATATCTTTATTACCGTTTTTTTAATAAAGTTATATAAGGTATATGCGGTATATACAAAAGCGGACCTGTAATAATAAACTATATTCGGGCGCCGAATACCGTATGATTTTAAATTTTTTCTTTAATATACCGAATATTTGTTTTACGATAACTTTAATTCTTAAATAGCGTAAGTTATATAATTCCTTTGCCGTTTCGGATTTTTTTTAACTTAACCGTTATTTTTAAAGATAATATTTAATAACTAGAAAAAAATACGATATTTTCCGTTCGATTACCGAAGTTATTATTAGTTATATAAAACCGACCTGGCGGTATTTTAAAACTTTGCGAAATAATATCCGTAAGGAATTTAAAGTTATATATAAAGTTTTAAGTGCCGGTTAATACGTAATTAAAAATTTCATCCCGTTTTATAGCTGTAAATACGTTTTACGAAATAAAGTTTTTGCGATTTCGTTATTCGTATTATTTGTTTCGCGTAATAAAGGCGTAAATGTAAGTACCGTTAACTGCCCCGATATACTTATTGAATTATTTTAATTTAAGATTTAATTCGATTAAAGGCGTAAGGTATTTCGTATTTAATTATTTTACGAAAATACGAAAAAGTATTATTCTATATTTAAAAAGTTTGCGTATAATAAAATAAATAATATTTTATAAAGTTAAAAACCGATTAATTACGTTTTTCTGCGTTTCGTTAAAAGTTATAATATATAAAAATATTATAAATTTTTAAATAATGGAGGTATAACGGGTATTACCGAAATTAATATAATCCTAAAGTTATTATAATAGTAGGAAAAACTATAACTTCGTTATACGAAAAAAATCCTTAAATTTCCGATTTAACCCGTTTAAAATCTTTTTAGCAAGCTTCCGTAAAGCTTTAGGATTTCCCGGATTAAGAATTTTTTTTTTCCGTTATAAGTAAGTATTGCCGATCTTTTTTTTTTTTTTTAACCTTTCGCAATATATATAAGGCCCGTATAACGGCGAAAATAATCGCTATACGTTAAATCTGTTTTTAAATCGAAAGTTTTTCTATATTTTACGGTTTATAACGAGAAAAATAACTTTAAATTAATAAATATATTACTTTACAGCATTACGAAACATTTTATAGCGTTAGGAAATGAAAGTGGTATTTCTTAAACGACTATTAGTAATAATCGCTTAAAAAAAGTTATTTTCGTTAAATTTTGTTACTAATTTAAGTTATTTTAGGAAATCCGATAAATCCGGGAAAAAAAATATATTGTTTTGGGTATACGCTATTTATGTTCGATACGAATAACGAAAATCACAGTTAAATTGAGCTAAATTCGGTATTTAGCGTTTTGGCTGGGTATTTCGTACCCAGAAGGTGGTGTTATTAGGTCATTAGTCCCCTTATTTTTGCCCTTAAGCCCGTTGTCGATCAGAGCCTAAATTGTCTTTACTTGGTTTTTCCACGCCTGCAAAGTCAGTGATAGCTGAGTATACAGAGTGACTGTAGAGAGCTCGACTCTTCCCATCCGTTTTTTCATCCATGACCACGCGTCGCGCTGCCTTTCTCACGAATATAGTCGTTCTTTGTTTTGTTGCGTAAGCGTGCCAGGTGGAGATCGTTCAGTAAGCGATCATAACGAAAGAATCGACTCGCGGTCTGGATATTTGAGAGACTCAAGGAAGGTATCACCGTCAAACAGGGCAATTGGCTGGCCGTCGCAGCACATCAGGTAGAGACGGCCCACTTCGTATGACTGAAATTCTTTATGGATGCGCACTCCAATAAGAGGAACATCAACACCACATGAACATCCCGTTCCAAACTTGCATACATACCCTGGAATCTTCCCAGTCCGGTTGCTTAGCTCAAAACTGGCTCTTCAATAACCACGCCAGGTCTCGGCAGCAAAACCTGAAATGATGGCACAGCCTGGCGCGAAGCCATTGAGCCCGGCTGTTAGATGAGCCTTCGCCGGAGATGGGTTTTGCGTTGAATGTAACCAGAGCTGCTGGATCAAGAGGTCCATTTTGCCCTCGACGTTAACAATCCCATCTTCCTGCGGTCTCGAGTGAACTCTTAGGTTCCTAAACATCCACAGGTGCAGTTGGAGCATACCAAATTCTAATTATGCCTCTCTTGCTGTAGGTTCCTCCGTCTTCCGGATCACAGCAAGAGGTCGGCATACGATTCGCATGTCGCGCTGTTTGAATCCCACCTTATCCGCTGCGCTAAACGATTGTAAATACAAACAAATACCAACCGACAAGCAATATATATATAAATATTTAAATGTATCGTTTCATATAATTAATTGAATAATTAATATTAAATTAAATTACGCGTTTACGGTTTTAATCGCTAAAAAGGTTCCGATTTTATTTGATATAAAGATGTTCTTTCCAAATCAATGAGTGACTCAATTATTTCGAGTTCACTAGCAGCAGAGTTACGACTTTGAGTCAGGCACAGCCATACAAGGACAACCAGAATCGTCTTAATGTCTTACCTTGGTATTCAGAATTAAGCTGCATCTGCTCTCTACGCATTTATGATTCCTCGCACACCATCAACGATGTCCTCAATGAGATCCTCGACTTTCGCATCAACGTTGACTCTCAAACACAATTTCTTCATCCAAAGTCGCACCGGTAGCCATTTTTGCAGTACCGAAAGAGCCCGGTGAAGCAAAATTCGTCATGGTTTTCGGATCCAAGGGCTTCAAAGCAGGCAGCTCCTCATCGTACAGGGGAACAAAAATGACGCCGATACCGTATTCACCAACAGCCCTCCTGATGGAATCCTTGTGCCAATTCTCCAAGTCCGGATGGGTGACAACCACCAAGGCGGCATTCGCCTTGCGCTGTTTCTCGTCCTCGGATAGGGTGGATGTAGGGGGCTTGTTGACGTACTTTGTGGTGGGCATACCAGAGGACACGAAGCTGCTCGCGGTGCTCGATGTCGAGACGGCAGCATCTGACGATGACGATGCCGACGCGACAGAACTGCTTGAACCTCGGCGGCTCATCGGGGTGGACGATGCCCCGCCGAAGCCAGAGAAGCCCTCGTTAGCTAGTCGAGACTCTTCCGGGAACAGACGACCAGTCCTTGTCATCTTCGAGAGCCACATGCGCTGGTACCGCGCTTCATTCGCTCCAAACGCAGCAGCTTGTTCATCACCATCGCCCCCCGTAGGGCCTCTCGGCGCTCCCACGCTAGCGGCTTTGGCGCAGGTCTCATGCAGGCTGTCGCCTTGGAAGAGTGGGCAGGATAGGGCATTCGCAACCGATTTGGCGATCTGCACCTTGCCTGCTACTGCAGTTGAAGCCATCATAATAACCATGTACTTTGATGGTTTCGCGTTCCCCCTGGATGTAGGGTTTGCAATGGGTACCCATTGGGTACCCACGGTCGTAGGTGGCGTGGGTATTTTTAAGTACTTATCTGCTAATAGGTACATACAAATAAGAAGTTCTCGATAACGTACTAATTATCGTATTAATCGGTGAATAATTTTATAAATAAAATATACCGTATATATAACATTTACGTAATATAATATTAAATTATTATTATATACAATCGCATTTAAAAAAATTAAAAAAATATAATGGGTAAAAATAAATGTTAGTAAATAAGTACTACCCACGGACTACCTAAAACTACCCATTCGTGGGTAGCATTTTCCTGTCGTGGGTGGCTCGTGGGTAGAAATTTTAGCGTGGGTGGGTGGGTAGTGCAAACCCTACCTGGATGAGGGGTCCGGCTTGTCAGGGAGGCGATGAAGCATCGCCTGGGGCGTCTGTGGACGGATTGGGTAGTCGGATATTGTGAAGGAAGTTGAGCTCCTTAGGATGAATTATTATCGTGACTGTTGGTGTGCAGTCATCAGACGCAGTGATGTTGGGTACTAACGTTGGTCTTGGTCGCCAGGGCGACACGTGACCTACCAACACCCCGCTTCGCAATTTACTCAGGCGTTCAGGGGCTCACACTACATTCGCACCAAGGGCGAATCTTACCAATGCCCTCCTTTTAACGCAATGAGCTTAAGAACGGAATAGAGGAGGGTCATTATGTCGCATATCCGCTTCCTTAATAACCAACTTCCGTGGTTAAACCTCAGTACGTTGTAAATAAGAAATAGAAACAAACAAATTATACGGCTTATACGTATTAATATATTGTATAAATAGGCTATTTCAATCTACTAATTACGTTATTTTTAAATCTTTATAATAAATAAATTTATATTATTATTATAATTTAACGTATTATATATATAAGCGGGTTAAATAAGTAAATAAATTAATTTTTTAAAACTTATTTAATTGAATTTATATATTTTTTAATATTGATATTATAATACTTTATATAAAGGGATTAAAAATAAATTTAACCGTTTATATTAAAAAGTAAAAATATTATTTTTATATAAAAGAAACTTAGTTTTATATACGATATTATTATAAACGTACTTGCGTTAATATTATATGTAATTTATAACTTAATATAAAACGAAAGAATGTTAATTATTTAAAATTTGTCGGCAAATATAGTGATTTATTATTAGAGGTTAAAAGGATTAAAAAGGTTTTAATTTATAGCCCTAGGATTATAAGGATAAAAAAGCTAAAGGCTATATCTAACTATTTTCCCTCCTAATTAGAAATAAGGAACTTAAAACCAGGATATATTAAAATTACAGCCTGAAAAATATAACATAATTTACTTATATAGTAACATTTTTTAGTTACGTTTTTTGGAAAAATTAATATCTTAATTTATTTATTTTATACTATATTCGAAGTACCGTTTCGTTTCGGTATAGAAAATTAAAAACGGTAAGTTTGGCATAAAGGCGTTTTAAAATTAAAAATTTGCAAAAGTTCGACTTTAAAAATTTTTTTAAAATTTTTTTAATTGCTAAAAAAACGTTTAGGTATATAATAGCCATTATTAATTAAAAATAAAGGCTTATCGACGCGGTAATATTCGAAAGGATTCGATAAAAAATTATAGAAATAAAATTAACATAATAATTGAAAAAGGATTAACGTTTAAAAAAAACGTAAAAGGTTAACCGGAAAACTTTAATATAGAATAACTAATAAAGGTATTTGTTAAGTTATCGAATAAGGGTAATGCCGAGAAAAAAAAATATATACTTAAATTAGAAAAATTTTGATTTTAAATTTAACAAGAAAAATTGGCTGCAAAGTAATAATAATTAAAAGATATAAAAAACGGTTATTTAAATAGCTCTAATAGCGATTAAGTACCGTAACGGTAATTCGGCGAAATTTAACTATATTAATAAAACGAAATTAGCCGTTACGGTTATTATTAACGTTAAGAAAACCTTTATAGTAATCGTTATTAAACTTATAAAAGGAACAAAAATAATTAAAGTATTAAAACGTTTATATAAAGCAAAAAAAAAAAAAATAAGTAAAAAATAAATTTTTAAACTTAGCTTTAATTTGCTAGGTAAAATCTTAAGAAATAATTGGCGTTATATTATATAGTTAACTTTAAGAAGTTAATACAGCGGTATAACGAAATCGATATATTTATTAATATTAAATAACAAGTTATTATATTTATTAACTTAATTTAGGATTATAACGGCGATATTTAGAAAAGCCGAATAAAAGGAATATTTCGTTAATATTTAATTATAACGGTAAATTAAGTATATAACGATTTTATCGCCGAATTTCCAAGGAAGGAAAATACGAAAAAAGGAAATAGTAATAATTATAATACGGATTAAAACTAACAGAATAAGCCTGTATAGAATAAAGATAACTAGTTACTTTGTTATAAATATGGTAAATACGGATATATAGCAAAGGATTACCAGAAAAAAATAGAAATGTAATATAAAATACGAAATTAATTTTATTCCGAAAGGGCTGCAGAATTTATATAGAACGAATAAAAAGGTTTTTAATAGCTTTTAAGGCGACGGTAAGGTTTGGATGGTTTTATAGTAATCTTAAGGCTATAAAGGCGTATCGGCAGATATGGTAATTTATTATTAAAGGTTAAAAAAATTAAAAGGGCTTTGATTTATGGCCTTAGGATTATAAGGATAAAAAAGTTAAACGTTATATTTAACCGCTTTCCCCCCCAGTTAGAAATAAGGAACCTAGAACCAGGATATATTAGAACCATAGTTTGAAAAATATAACATAATTTGCCTTTAAAATTATTTCATTTATAAAGGGAAACTTCTCGTTCGATTTTACTATATTAAAAATATAATTAATTTATTATAACTTTAACGTATTATAATATACAACGAAATTAATCATATGCTTAATTTTATTAATTAAAAAAATAAAATATACGTAATTATAAATTTCAGCGTAAATATTTAAACTTAAACTTATATAACCCTATAAATTGTAATAAACTTTTAAATAATACGTTATAATATTTCGTAATTAATTAATTCGGATTCGAAATAGAATTATTTAATATAATATAGCGAAAACGAATATTTATAATTTAAATAAATCAAAATTAGAAATTAAGTATTTTATAATAATAAATATAATTATTATAATAAACGTATTATATAAACGAATTACTCTCTTAGATACCAGTTTAAGTATATAACTCTAATTTATTTTGTTAATATTAATAATATAAAACGATGTATTAAAAAATAAACTTAATGGTTTAAGCGAAAAAGAAAAACTGGAAATTTAATTAAAAACGCTCTTATATAATATATAACATTCTCGAATATACTTAAAAACCGATATAATAATAATGCTTATTAAGCTAATATTATTCTTAGATCGTTAAAAACTATAATCGAATAATTGTCAAGTTTCGTACGTAAACGGTTTTATTCGGATTTAATATATTAAAAATATTATAACACGTACCGGAATAAATTAAACATTTAACTTTATTAAACTAAAATAATTAAATATATTTAAATTAAAAAATTGGTAAAAAGCCGTATATTAAAATTTAAATATTTCTACAATAATTTAAGCTTATTTTAGTTATACTTACGAAATATACCTTTTAAAACCATATTTATAATATTAATAAAATAAAAGTTATATTACATATAAATAGCGAAAAATATTGTTTTGATTAAATATGGTTAAATAATAAATAAAATAAATTTAAAGTAAATTAAATATTTTAATAAATATATTAAATCGTATATTAATAACTTAAAAACTTTTTTATTTATAATAATTATTAAGTTTAATATATTGTTAAATTTAAAAATAAATAAAAATTAATAATATTACTATATTTTAAATATTAATAAGGTATTATATAAGCGAGTGGTTTATATAAGCGAGTTGTTCGTTTTTTGGTACTTTACGATATCGAAGTTAAATAAAATAATTATAACGTAATAAATTAATTTAAATTAATTAAATTCCTTATCGTTAAATATTTTTATAATTTTTATAAGTACGCGTATTATGTCCGGACTTATTATAAACGTTCTATTTTCGTTCCTTTATTTAAACTTTTTTATAACGATTATTTTTAGTTTTTATTAGCTGCGATTACTTATTATTATTATTATTAGTTATAAAAGTCTTTGTCTTTTTTATAGTAAGCGTTCCTTTTTTTAGAAACGTATACTTTTAGTTTTCCGGCGTTTATTAAGGATATAATTTATTTCATAAAAGTAACCGTTTTCTGTTTTTAAGAATGTAATTTTAAATAAAAATAATAAGTTACTTTTTATTAAAAGATTAACCAATTTAACTCTTTTTGGCGGCGAACTACCTTAGTCATTTTTAATTTTCCTTTATAAGTAACGTTTTTATTAAATTATTTTAATAATATTTTTCAAGTTTTTTTCAAGTGGAGAAATAACGGAGTTAATAAAGGTAAGTGAAAAAACGGTTAATATAAATATAAATAGACTTTTTAATTCGGAATGAACGTAATTAAAATTAAATTAAATAAATCCCGTTTCTTTAAATTTAAATTCAATATTATCGATTATTATAGCAGTTTTAAACGTATCGTAAAAGCCGGCGATAATTTTTTTTAGTAATATAAGTAATATAACGTTCTATAAAATTTGCGATATATAACGAATAAACGCGTTTTAATAAGAAAAAAATAAGATATATCGAAAGGTTAAAGTTAATAAAAAACATAGGTAAGTATATAAAGTATGATAATATTATTAATTTTATAGTAATTTTTAAATTTAATAAAATAATGGTTTTTATAACTGTTAAAAATAAGAAAACGTTTCGAATTTTTAATAGGCGTTCTAATATATTTATTAAAATATTTAATTTATTTTGAATTTAGTTTATTTATCGTTCAGCCGTTTTTATTTATAATAATTTTCCGGTTAGATAAAAATGGGTTATTGGCGAACTAGTAAAGAAAGTAGTTTTTCCCGGTAAGAATAATAAATTAAGGTAAGGTCTAGTTTTTAAAAGTTAATAATTTATATTATTATCTATTATTTTTTATTTTTTATTTTTTCGATCTATTTATTTAAGTCTTTAACAATTTCAGTATTTATAATTATTATACTATATAATTATAGCCCGAATAAATTTAAATTATTTACAAAGTACTTTTAGATTTTTATATAAAACCTTTTAATAATTTATTTTTCTATTTAAATATGTTTTAATTTTAAATTATTATTTAATAAAATTCAATATTTAATTAATTCCGATATATCTTATAATGCGTTAAGTAAGTAATAAATTTGCTATATTTTTAATATATTAAAGCCGGATAAGAAACTTTTACGTATTCAAGTTAAGGATTTATTCCATAATCGATTTTCTCTTAGTTAACGTTAATTTTTATAAATTAAGAATAATGTTAGTTTAATAAGTTTTATTATTATATCGGTTTTTTAAGGTAGATTCGAAAACGTTATATATTATATATAGCCGTTTATAACTAAGTTCAGGGTTTCTGTTTTTAACCCAAACGCCTAAGTTTATCCTTGCTTTTTTATAAGTCGTTTTATATTATTAGTACTAAAAAATAAACGATTATAGTTACGTAGTTAAAATGGCGTAAAAAACTAGCGATTCGCTTATATAAGCGATTTATTTATATAATACGTTATCTTTTTTATTAACTTTAATTCTTCGATATATTTTAATTCTTTTATTCAAACTTATTTATTTTTTATATATCGTCGGCAATTAGTGCTTTTAAGTAGCTGCGACTGGTGTATTTAGGCCGCAGATGTTGCCTAGAACAGCCTTTATTTAGAAACCATCCTTTATATAGCTAAACGTATATATAAAGGCGATTGCCCTTAAACTTTTTTAATCTATTTTAAAATAATTATACGTTATTAGTTGAATTCCTATATTTAATTATTATAACTATTAATATAATAACATTTTCTAGTTAATTAGTAACCGTAATACGTTAAATAAAATAATTATTTACGGGCTAAATTAATAAAAAATGTACGAAACTTAAAATAAGTAAGCGGTTAACGATAGCAAACGAGTAGTAAAAACGTATCCTAGGGCAGTTTCTTATAGCTAAGTAAAGCAGCTTACCTAATAAAGACTTCGTCCTTATACGGGATAAAAAGTATATAAATAATAATATATTTCCTTTTCTTTTCCATTAAAAGGACCTTTAAGATGAAAAGTTTAATAGTAAAGAGGAAAAATAAGAACCTATAATAAACGTAGTAAAAGGGAAAAAAAAATTATTTTCGAAATTTTCTCGGAAAAAGCCATATTACCTTAGTAGTAATAATTAAGAAACCGATATAAAACTCTTATATAGAAATAACAGCCTTAATTAAAATTAAACAAGCTTTAGACGTTTTTAAGTATTAATTCAAGAAAATTAAGAAAAACGTTAGGGTACGGAAATAGAAAAATATAAATCGGTTAAAAATAAAGTTAAAAATAAAGTTAAAAATTAAAAGCTTTAATAAGAAAAACGACAATATAATCAAATGAATAAATAATATCGTAAAGCAATTATTAAATATATCTCAATTCGGAAACGTACTTTATCAAAAACCCTCTTAATTAGAGGTAATACGAAGCTTACGAAATATAAGTATATATAAAAATATTTTACGAAACGTTTAAAAAACGGAAAACTTATAAAAAACTCTTATCGCTATTAAGAGCGACGTAAAAAATGTTAACCCTTTGAAAAAAGGCGAAACGAAATTAAAAAAAGTGGTATATTAAAAACCCCGATTTTTCGAAAAGAAGAAAAACGAAAAAAAGAAACTATGCAAAAAAGAAAGTATAGCACGCAGAGACCCCGGCGATTCGGACGGTTCATCCTTAGACTTGTTTAAAGGTTCTCGAAAACGAAAAAGCCGTTATAATAGTTCCCCTAACATCTTTAGCAGCTTTTTAAGCCTTAATAGCTTAAATAACGCTAACGAATCAAGCGTTTACTTAAAGGAAAAAAAAGGGTTTTAAGAAATCTAGTAATGAAGATATAAAATTACGTTAAAAATGTTTTAACTTTTCGCTAGATAAAAGAATTACTTAATAAGCGAGGTTAATTAAAGGCTGTAAAATAATACTTTAATTCTTACAATTAAAAGATTAGTTATAAGAACGAAATATAGTTAAAATAATTTAATTAATTACGCCTTATAAAAGCTATTATTAAAACGTATTAAAAAACGCTTTTAAAGTTAATTATAAGTATTAAAAAACGAAAATATTAAAAACCTTTAAGAAAATTTACGCAGTTATAAATAAGGCTAAATAAAGGTCCCTTTAAAAAAACCTTATTAAAATTATATATAACGAAAGAAACCTCGTATAGTAAATTATAGAGGTTTAGAAATTGTTACGAAAAATTAAGGGCTATAATATAAAACTCGGATTAAAAAAGTAAATTTTTATATTCCATATTATTATAAAGGATCTCGTTAGTAATTAATATAAAACGATTTAATTAATATTTACGGAAATTGGTTATTTTTTTAATAGTTGATCGACAACTTTAATAATGAATTTTATAACCGTATTAAAAAAAATAGAAAATTCTATAACCCCTAAAAAGATAAAGGAAAAAATAATAACAATAATAATAACTCCTGAAATAGCAGCCTCGTATAAAATAAGAATGGAAAGTTACTTTACTTTAACTATAGCAAATATAGGTATTTTACGAAAAGTTACCTTAAGCCGTAAAAAAAAAAAAGAAAAAAAATCCGTGGTTAGCGTTAGGGTGATAATAGGCAGAATAATTAAAGCAATAGCTTTTATAACGTTTATAATGGTAACAGAAATGAAAAGTAATTTATTCTTAACGGCTTAAAAAATTTATACCGATTAAATAAAAACACTTTTAGTATTTATATTAAAAAATAACAGGTTAAAGACCTTATATAATAATACGATAAAATCATTTAAAAGGAAACTTAGGAAATTTTAATAATTAAATTCCTTAAAACTTAAGCGATTAATTACCTTAAAGAAATTATTATAAAAAGCTTTAGGTTTTTATATATTTATTTCTTTTATAAAAGGATTTAAATAAATTAGCTTAAGATTTAGAGGCGAACGTCAATATTACTAATAATATTAACAACTTTAAAGAAATATTGTAATAAATATTAAGTTTAAAGAAATTTAAATTATAATAATTAACAACTTTATAATTATGATTTTTTAATATCGTTAAGTAACTTTTAAAGAAGCTTAATAAAAAAACGAAATTGTAATTAAATATACGTTATATATTAATAACTTTTTTTTAAAATATTTTCCGAGGAGATATTTTATAAAAGAGAAAATTACTTAAATCGTAACGCTTTAATAAATTTTAATAGGCTTTAATTATTAATAATTAACGTTTTTCGGACAAGTTTTTTTCTATAAAATTTAAGAAAAACCGGAATTTATTATTAAGGGCCCGGATTTAATAATAGATAAAAATTATTAATAAAAACACGTACTGAAAAAGGTATCCGGTAAAAAAACGGCGATAACTGAGGTAATAACTTAAAACGTATGCTTTCGAATACTTTTAAAAATAGGAAAGTTTTAATAACGGAAAAAACTATAAAGAAAATTATCCTTTAATACCGTTACCGTTATTACCTTAATATTAAGTAATTACTATAAATTATCAAAACGTTTACGAGGATAAATTTAAACCTTAACGATATTAAAAATGTTTTTATACAGCCTACGATAAAAAGAAAATACGGAAAATATTATTTATAAATCCTTAAAAAATAAGAAAATATATAGAAATTTTTTTAATACGATATAAAGTTAATTTAATTTATTAATATTAAAAACAAAAGTTATTTTAGTTTTATTATAAATAATTCATCGCCTTTTAAAAAGTATTATTAGTTTAAAAGTAAAGATAAAATTTAATAAAACTTATAAATAGATATGACGTAAATTATAAAACGTTTAAAAACGTTATTATTAAAGGAAAAAGATACACGTAAAAAAAATATAAATTTTATGTTTTAATAGTAATAGGAAATACGGTATAACGATAAATAAAAACTTTTATATTACGAGAAATATTAAATTAATAGTAGATAAAAATTATATAACGAAAACTATAATTTTCGCATAAATAAAAATCCCGATATATTTTTAGAATTTTATAATAAAAATAATAATATATATTATTAATAAAATAAAATAATTTACAGCAAAAAATATAATGTTAATCGAATATTTTAAAACCGTATTCGAACCGCATAAATTATATAAACTTAATAACGATTATTTTTAAATTTTTAATAATAAATATATCTTTTAAATTAATTTAGATTATCGAATTAAATTAAAAAACTAATTGCTCGTAAAGTAAAAAAAAGTTATTAAGTTATTAAGGGATATATTTATACGGTATAATTATTCAAAGGCGGTAAATTACTTAAAATGTTATATATTATTAGTTACGAAACCTTAAAAGAATTAACTAAATTCCTTAACCTGAAATATATTATTAGATTATTTTTATAACTCGTATAAAAACATTAAAAATACCATTAAAAGTAAAGCGTAAAAGTAAAAAATAAAGATAATAACGTTATTTAAAAGCATAATACGGACTAAAAAATTAAATAAATTAAACGCAAAAAAAAAGGCCTAAAGAATCAATTTTCAAATTATACGCCTTAAAGGCCTTAAATAAAACCTTAAAGTTAATTTAAATATTTAAGTTAACTTTAACTTAAAAAGGCGAAAGCGAAAATAATTTACGTATTTTCTATTTTAATTTATTAAATATTAAATAATAATAAAAACCGTTTTGATAACTTTAAAAATATAAATTAAATTATCTAGAACGTTTATAAATACGAATAAATAATTTATATTTAAAATATTAATACGTATAAATTATTTATTATTATAAATAACGGCTTATTGTAAAAAAGTTATAAAAAAGCTAAGACGAAAAATATAACTTAAGGTTATTTTTATGAAAATTGAGGAAAACCTTTTAAGCGGAACTTTTAAATTTACTTTTTTTGATAAGGTTACTTAAAAATACCTTATTAATATTAAAAAAATTATTAAAAAAGATTCTACGTTTATAAAATAATAAAATTAATATAAAGTAACGTACTATACCACCTCGTAAGCCAAACCACCTCGCGAACCGCTTTTCGGCACCTCGCGATAAAAAATTCAAATTGATTAACCATAACATATCAAAATAACATAAATTAATCGGATTCTTTTTTGCTAAACGTATTTACAGTTTTCTTACAAATACGCGCATTATATCCGGGCTTGCCGTAAACGTTATACCTCCGTTCCTTAATTTTAACCTTTTTGTAATAATTACCTTTAGCCGTTATAAGTTATACTTTTTTACCAACTTCTTTCTTTTCGGCCAAAAAAGCTTATCCCTTTTATATAATAAATATCCCTTTTTCTTAAAAACGTTTATTTTTAATCTTTCGATATTTACTTAAAATATAATTCGTTTCGCGTAATTAAGTAATTTTTTTTCGAAAAAAAGCAATTTTATACAAAAATAACAAGTTACTTTTTATTAAAAGATTTGCCGATTTAACGTTTCTTGTCGACAAGCTACCCTAGTAATTTTTAATCCTTTTTTATAAATAACGTCCTTATTTTATTACTTCCTTAATATTTTTAAAGGTTTTCGTAAATAAGGAAAAAATAAAACCGGCGGAGATTAATAAGGAAACGGTCGGCATAAACACAATTAGAAAAATTTCGAATTCGGAAAAAACGTAATTAAAATCGAATAAAATAAAGCTAATTTTCGCGAATCCGGATTTAATATTATTAAACGTTAAAATAATTTTAAACGTATTATAAAAGCCGGTAAGGAAATTTTCTTTAACGATATAAATATAACAACGTCGTATTAAATTTTTAATATATAATAAATAAACGCATTTTTAAATAAAAAAATAAAATATATTAGAAAATTAAAGTTTATATAAAAAATACGCAAATATATAAAATATAATATCTCCCTAGCGGAGACGTAACCGTGGAACCAAATTAAATAAATGGATAAATTATGTTATCGGTTGCTAAGCTTTACTAAACCCCAACCTTACAGGCGTTTTACTTTAAGGTGATTTCAAACTGCCCAGTTATGCCCCTATCGACGACCATTCTTGACGGAATTCTGGACGGTTTTCGTAATTTAAAGTAACCGGACAAATTATCGTTCGTAATCCTTCTCGTATCGAACCAAAAGTTAAATTTCGAAATTCTTAAGCCTTTTACCGTTTATATTTAGTTTTTCCAGTAATTCCTTTATACGGTCGATATTTCCTATTATAAAATCGTCCAACTTTTAATTATTTTTATTTATATAAATTAAATCGTATCCGAAAATTAAAAATAAAATCCGATTTTTTTGGAAAAAATCGGTTAAATCGACGGAGGTATCGATATTTTTAATTCGTTTTAAAACTTTATTAAATTTAAAAACTTTAAAAAAAACGTTTTCCGTAAAGATTTTATAATTACGGAATACCGGTATTTTGTAATAAAAATTACCCG